>WHPZ01590433.1:0-32421 GCA_016617965.1 Macrosiphum rosae
GAACTGTTTTTCCTATACAATGATTTATCATTGAATTATAAAATTGAACGTATTCATTATAGTGAACCATTTGACACCTACTGTAACCCACTTACCTACCTACCCGTTTTTCTTTCATTGCATCTGTTTCCAAAAATGTATCAACTAATATCTGAGAACGCCGCCCACTGAGTTGTGTTATCATTATTCCCTACTATTTTTACACAGTTTGCACACGTATAGGAATGTATAGGATGTATCAGTAATGTAAATTATTTCAAGTCTTTAAGCTCTATAAAATAATTACAATTCTAGATCCAAACGCCGATGTTGATGTACTATTTATCCACTTGGGTTGTAATAAGTACCCAAACATAATATTGTAATACTACGGCTAGGTGTGATGATTATTTAGTTTTTTTAAAAATATATAAAATTAACTAAAATTGTAACAATCATCAAATAAATGAATAATGAATAATGTTATAATATACTATCATATATGATAATTAAAAAGCAACAATTTTTTTAATGATGAATTTCAGAAAATGTTCATCACACGTCTTTTATTTGAGTTCATTAAATATATTTGATTTATTAATTGAAAATCACTCTTATCATCATTATTGGTATAGGTATAAACCTAATAATGGATGGTACCTATATATATATATATATATATATATATATATATTAAATGAAATTAGTTTTTTAATACGATTAATGAAACTGTTTATATGCCTAATGGAAAATTGAACGTTAAATTGAAGATACGACTTAATTGTTCGTACGTTAAAACGTTGTACATTTGTGCCTTATACGTTTATTGTTATACATTTTAACACGCTTATCGTGTTTATATATCTTATTATAAATTGTACGTTACCTACCCGTTCATACAGAAAATGTAAAGTGGCAGTCATCATTCATCATCATCGTTGTCGCCGAAGTGAACAAGGTGTGAAGTTCCAGTAAAATTCGGTTGAATTCCACCCGAATAGTAAATTGACGTGTTTGATAATTTTCTTTAATAGCTATATAATATTGTAAATCTATCGAATAGGCCGTTTATAAAAATCGCTCGAAATGTTCGTTCAATACGTTCTCAATATTTTTAACTTAACGGCTCAAATGAATAAACGCGCGTGATTTCTATAATATAGTGTATACCTACTTAATATACATATATATTATTACTCAGGATGAAGTGACAGGATGTCCGAATAATTGTTCATCGGATTAAAAAAAAGGATTATCTGCATGAGCTCCGCTGAGATTACAGAGGTCATGTCGCTGCAGTTTTCTGAAATTTCTGCGTAATATTCTCAACCCTCGATCGCTCACAACAGCACGTTATAATTTATGATCGTTTTTTAAAATAATGACGTCTTCGTTTAACGATATACGCATATTTTGAGGTCAACGGTTTTATTTTGAATGCAAATGTCTGAATTTTACGGTTTTTATTTATTTTTTTTTCGGATCTCATAGAACATTGGAATTACAAATGTTTCGTTACGAAAACACACGGTTAAAATATAATATACAAGGAAATTGTAAAATTATTTAAAAAAAAAAAAAACCGGTATCCGTGGACGATAAAAATGCGTGTTTCCGTCTATGTATTATATATTATATATTTGTGGAATATAAACGTGTACACATAATAATATTATGATAGTCACTTGTTCGAAATTTTTGTCTCGGGACGACGACGGACGATGGTATCAGCTGCGACGAAATTGTTTTGCTAAAGATTACCGAGACAATGGCCTGCAGGACTACGCACAATTTGTACGTTGTACCTGTATGATGGGACCGCTCACGTAGGGTCGTATAATCTAATCGTAAGGTGCACCGGAAATGCAGTAGCCTGCGTGCGATATGTGTCGAGAAAGTCGTTTGCATGCGTGTAAGATACATACCATTATTTATACGACCTATTGCCATCGAGTATAATATAATGATATAATAATATAATGTAATCGACGATATTAGGTAGGCACCTATAATAGGAAAAATGTTAGGTTAGGTTTTTTTGTAGAATACTTCCGATCCGATCCGACGCTCTAAAATAGTAATCGTATAGTGTTATACCAATACGTTCGGTTTACTTTTTTCTGTCACCATACTATTGTAGCCTTTGGCTAAAGGCGCAATGCATTTAAAATTATTCGCGCCTTCGCACCAGCGTCTCGTTTTGAATATGGCCCTATATGATATTATTATTATAATATTATCACACGGACACGTATAAGTAAAAAATAAGATATTGCCCTAAATGTGATGTGCACAACTATATTATATTATGCGCAAGTGTATTATTCATGGTCGGGTTTACAACAAGCAAAAAATATTTGTAAGGATTAAAGTTCAAAACCGTTTTAGATTCTGCAGACCGAAACGATATGAGCGTACTATATTGATTTAACAATGACGTTTGTTTTTATTGAGTTTTGATTCCTGTCGGTTTTTTCTAAAATAAAAAATTCTGTTATTGTTGATTTCGACCTTTTTATACTATATTGGTGTATATAGGCTGATACAAAATAATATTAGTATAAAGTATTAAATGGCTTTTATTCACGTTATAACAGTCCTATATATTATATGAGTGTCATATATAACTTTATAATTTGTAAATACCTATACCCACATTAATTTCTTCTAGTAAATTACTTATAATATTTATTTATTTATTAACTATACATATATATAAATATATTATGGTATAAAATCATAATATCATAATCTCTTAGGCTTATATGGCTTTTCTCGGGTAGGCTATTGTTTGGCGTTAGCCTTTAGATATTAAAAGAGTTGAAAATATACCTACAAATCATTCACATCTTCATGTTATCTTCATATCATCAATAATAATTAATATTAAACTATATATTTTATAAATGGCTAAAGATTAAGTAAAATGATCTATTAAAGAATAATATACATAGTAAATCGAACTACACTCTACACGTCTGACGTCTCCTATGGTTTATCAATGTATTTAAAATTTAAATTTTTAAAAATTAACACCTCTATCATATTATACAGGCACAATCCTTCGCTGAAAAGTATCCTGTTGCTGTATGATGTATATCCCGTCCGGCTTTTGGTACAACCTATAACCTTGTTAGCTGTACTAATATTATAGTATGTCATGTTTTAACTGCAGGTGGAGTCTGAAACCATTGTTGATAACAATATCATAAGACGAATATATCATAATAATATGTAAGGCACTTATTTCTTATATAGAGGAATCCAAGTTACTGCTTTTATAGTTGTACAAGTTGTTAGAAAAATGTAGTAACAACTAACTTATAAGTACAGTTATAAGTTAGTTATTATGAATGAATTGGAACTTCGGCCGAAATGTGCTAAACAGATTGTGCTCCTAAAGATACAAATGTTTTACAACCTTAACTATTCAAGGATGCTGGAAGGAGTGCCCCCGCAGACTTTTCCCGTACAGTTTCCATTACAGGCTACAGTTGTTCTACGCCGCGTTTCAGGCCAATAAATCATAATAAAATATTATAATCATATTACGAATCGGAGTGTATAGTTAAATGATAAACAACTCGAGTTCGTTTCAAATTATATACATTAATACATTTGAAAAATCAAAATACTTAAAAAGAATATAATTTATATTTTATGGTCAAAATATTCTGGGAACGCTTCTCAGTCCACAGTCCATCTAACTACCGTAATCATCCAATTGCCTTGCACATTATCTCATTATTTAAAATGAATCAGACTTATTCGGATAAAACTTAATAAGTAATATTGTGATAGTTTATTGTGAATTTCAGGTCACTATACTATAATTTTATAATAAAACATTCTAAGGGCACATTGCAATTAATATATATGCAAATGTGCACTTGTAAATTACAAACGTATGTGAAATGGGAGCAATCACTGCAAATATATTAGCTTGTGGGAAATAACACGAAATCGTTTGATTTCTGCTAAATTCAATAAATAGAATTTTAGAAAAATTGATGTTTTTTTCATTAAAAAAAAAAAAAAATGTATTTTTTGTTTTAAACAGGTTTTTTCTGTTTAAAACGATTTGTTTTGTTTAAAGCATAACAACATTGAATTTAACGCAGTGTATCCCAACGACCCAACCTATTGGTCGATACATGAGTTTGGATCACAAAAGCATTTATTAAAAGATTAAAATATTAAATGAATTGTAATGCGTTCCTATACCTAGCAATATATTATAACATCAGACCTAATTCAACTGTTATTTACTATTATATAATACTCAATAATTTATTGTTTTTCATTATTTGTTATACCTTAAAAATGACAGTTTGTACTATTATTATTAATTAAGTAATTATGTAATTATGTAATTTATAAATTATATTATCTGCAATGTAATGTTACATCCAATGACCACAGATGCCGCGGACAGTTCCCTGAAAAAAAAAATATATATATATATATATATATAATATAATAAATTATATAATATTAGACTTGAACCTATTACAGTATATAACAATACGACTACAAAAAAAATTACTAGAAATAGCTGGTAGGGTGCAGTATGAAGAGTTGCAATTTATCAAAAATATTGAGAAACACTAATACCTAACCTTGGCTATTGATTTATAGGATTAATACATGAAGAAGTTGGACTACATCAGTTGATTAAAATATTGTATGAACAAATATAACTAAAAAAATACTATGAATATAATTTGGTGATAAATATAATGTGCATAATTGAATACTATAATTAGGTTTATTTTTTGTTAATTTATATACAATATAAAATTTGGTTGGTTATTTAAGCTATACATAGCGTTACTATAGTTAGAATTCTAACTAATTTCTATCTATTAATAGGTATTTGAAATACATTTTTTTTTTTTGAATTTTCAATAAATTAAAATCATGATACAAAAACGAACTATATTAGTTTATATTCTGGATTAATGATGTTTAGTCAAACTATCTAGGCACTCATTAAAATATCACGAAAATATCTAATTAACGGAACTTGAAATCGTATTAATTATACATATTTTTCAAACAATTGTTGTTTTTAATTTTCTATGATATTATCTCATGCATCGGCTTATATTATAACACATTATCCCTCTCTTAAATTCTAATTATTATCTTGGAATGCATTGTAGTGTAAAATTAGTGCACCGAAATTAACTTGTTTATTTTTTGTAATGAATTAACAAACTATAAAAATGTGACATGCTATTTATTTCCATCTAATTTTAAAAACTACACACAATCATTATACCTAAGAATTTCCGCACAAAACCCAACCAGCCATTAACCATTTTTGTTTAATTCTTAATTATTCTAATAAATTCTTTATTCGTTAGGGAAATAGTTGGTATTACCTAATCATTGTTTAGTGAGAACATTTTTTAATAACGTATATTATATAATAATAATATATTTACAGCTGTGGAATGTTTAGTCTATACATGAAAAAATATATTATTACAGCGCAGCGGACAGAGGCGGACCCGTAATATTTTTTTTTTTTCGAGGAGGGGGTCAAGTGTTTAGGCATAGAACCTCCCAAAATATACTTTTAAATGTATATGGTATACTGTCAGTGCATAATAACTATTAGAAAACATTGGTCCAAGACGCATATAACGAACATGTTTAATTTGATATATCAAAACTCAAGGAACGCAACCATCCATATATTCTACGCACCTGCGTTATATTGCGTCCATAGTGGGGATGAAGTCGACCTATTATGACCAATAGACATTTCATATTTAGTCGTCCAGTCCTCTATGAATTCAATTAAAATATTTTACTTCATATAATTAACCGCTGTCATTGAATTTTTTTGGCTAAAATTGAAACTTGAAAACATATTGTCTTGAAGATGTCCTGATTCCCGAGCAAAATAATCATGGTTTTCTGAAGTCAGAGTGTGTAAAAAAGGTCAACCTACTTGTAAACTAGCTTACATTTAAAATTATATGACTAATCTTAACATGGTTTCATTCTATTTTCGTTCTAGATGCTGAGCGGAGCATTCTTGATGCTAAATGTATTGATTTCATATTGATATGTTTATTTTTTTTAAATTAAAATTTTTTTTTTTGCCCGAATAGACACTTTTAAATGAAAAATGCCCTGATCATCAACTTCTGTAGAGGTTTCTGGTAGAAAATTCAATCTAGTTGGTATACTTTTAGGAGGTCAAAATTGAATGTCCTCAGCACTTTTTAAAATAATTTGAAGGAAAAACTAAAAATTAAAGAGATGGACAAGTGAATACCACTCTGCTGTACAGTAGTTGTCGAGCATGACATGGATGTGTTACTAGGTACAATCGACACCTACTGCACAGTATAGAGGCTTCTTCCCCCTTTTTTAATATTTTAATCGAAACTAAAAATGTCCGAGTAGATATTACATATCAGATATGTATTCTATCTGGTACTGCAGTACCTACTTATATATTATTATTTTTACTATTTCCTAATGTATCGTATAATATAATGTATATCCTTTTTATTGCCCATGAATTATAACGGTGTTGAAGGTGTTTTAAACAAACAACTTTAATTACAATTTACAATAACGATCGGTGTACGCTGCATTAAAAAAATATGTAAGACTGTATATATAAGTGTTGGTGCAGTCCGGTCGTCGCCATTGAATGTGCAGTATATTAACTATCGTAATACAATTATATCTAATGTATACTCGACAATAAATTGAAAGTGTTAATCATCGCAGAGTTAACGTTTTTTTTATTTCTCTTCTCGTCCGATCCTTAAACTCGCCAAACAAAATATATTTTGATGATATGGTGACGACGTGGCGTACGTGTTGCATTTATAGTCATCAAACTTCTGTGGATTTTGCAATACGCCTGCCGACTACTAACCGCGCGGTATACCGTATACGGTGTCTGTCGCTTACCGCCAAACGAATGTATACACAATATTACGCGTGTATATATATATACTTATATTACAATCTCCTTGAAGCCCCAAAATATATTTTACACACTTCTCGATCGTTCGCAGATGTGATCTGCACACGCGCGCGCATATCCGAAAGCCAATTATTATTATTCCCTTCCTCCGGTGGCCCCTAATGTACATTTGCGCTCGCTGCAAATCCGCTCTCGACACGCTAATCTTCCTTCCGTTATTTTCCATCCACTCGTTCAATTTCCCAATCACGAAATCCCTCGGCGTCGTTGCCATATATATATATGTATATACATATATCAATCAACGCCGCGATACATCTCGATAACGTCATTAACGAACGAGATATTGCTTTAAACCTATCAATATAATATCAGCTGTGTTTTTTGTTTTACGTCAGTTTCAAAAAAACCGAATACTTGAATATTATAGCGGGAAGACATTTCCAGAAAAGCCCGTCGAAAAAAAACCAATAATTCAAAAATATGTATCATTATTCGTGTATTTCGCTGAAATCGTATTCGTCTTGTCGGTGTTACAATAATTCTGCAGCTAGTAGAGTTTCACCTTTTCCGAGTCCACAGCTGCGAGAGTGCTTCTCGTGTCTTGCCCGCAGAGTTCAATGTTTGCGGCTCAATCATGGCAAACTCACTCACACGACCTGTGAATGTGAATATAAGGCACAGGTGATCGTAAGGCACGTCGAGTACTCTTCGATCGAACAAACATTATCTTATGCAAATATCGTCGTCAACGTTGGTCGACGACAGCGGGACTGGTTCATCTCGCATCAGGGTTTCGTCCCTCGCGCCTCACTCTCACTGCGCTTTCTTCCTCCTAGAGGGCTCTGCACGGCGGACGAGGTAAAACGAAAAGAAAAAAAACCGAAAGGTGTTTGGCCACCGTTCAAGGTGAAAACATCGGCACGAACACCGAGTGGAAATAATTAATTACCATAATAAGTCTGGTTGTCATTGTTTTTCCGTCTCTCCTACCACAGCCGCCGCCGAATAAAGGAGACCCGACCGAATGTACGCCCGACACGATATCGTTGTCGCCGCCGCGTGCTCGACGTGAGACACTTTGAATAAATAAACACAAGAACCGATCCCGAAAAATAAACCGGTCGTGGTAACCGCACAGCACCCGTGAGCAGAGCACACCGCACGCACGAAAACGGGACAATATAATATTATTAATAATAAGAATAAAAAATACGATCTCGGGGGGGCGAGCGTCGAACACCCATTACAGTCGACACGCAATAATAGTCAAGACGGATAATATTATTATTATTATACGGTCGGTGGCGTGTGTGCACGTAATGTAAAACTCGACGGCGTTTTGCCTATATTATAATATTTGTTTTGGGTTTTTTAATGAATTGACGACGTCCGTCCAACAGCAGCAGCCAGTAGGAGCAGCAGGAGCACCGGACTTGTATTATTTATCGCGCCGACGACGGCTGCGACGGTCGCTGAGCGCAATATTATTTGTACATAATATATATTTTTATACGAGTAATAAATATTTATGAAAACATTCGAACATAACACGTTATTGTTATTGTCGTCGTATACGAGCGTTTGCAGACGACCGGAGAACAAAAGCCGCGGTGGCGAGGGCGGAAAGACCGAAATTTCGGACGTGGGTCGAGCCCAGAAAATTTCCAAAATCGTTTTAATAAATTGTCTTTTCACTCTGTGCGCGTGTGTCATTTGTCAGCAGTCGCAGCGATTATGTTTTCGTCTCTGTGTTCGCAATAACAACTCGTTCCTTTTAGGTTTATCCTGCTTTACGGTTCACTTTGTTCGCGGTCGATATATATTTCCACAGTTTTCATATTATCCTATATGGCCTATACGAATCCAAAATGTGTTTTAATATCATACAAAATACAAATACCACTGGTACGCTGTATTACCGCAGAGTTCACTACAGAGACGTTTTAGTAATTAGTAAATATTATATAATGTGAAATATTCGTATCGATTTTTCTATTTAATTAACGATCAATTTATTATAATATAAATTATACATATTAAAATATGAGTTTGGTTAACACAGCGATACTTATATCTATAATATGGTGCATTTGTTAGTTTTATGTTCAGTTTTCAATTTAACCGAACATATTAATTTTAATCATATTAGTATATTATAGTCTGTATAATGTGAACCTAGACGTTTTTAATAGCCTAAACTAAATACATATTATACGGTGCCTATACATAAAGATTTCGTTCAGGTTTTCAACGTTTAAAACATAATTCACCTCACATAAAAAAAAAAAAATGTTTACAGGCAGCAGTAAAAAACGTGTATAAGTTATGAATTATTAAAATCTTGTATCAATAAATAAACAAAGATTAAAAAACGGAAACCACTTTTTGGAAATTCTTGAATAATATCATGGGTGCTACTTAAGATCTTTTTTTATGTTTTTACGTAACTAGATATTGATTGTTTTCCAACCCACATAATTTAATTTAGTCATAAATATAGTAGATAACAATGAGCAAATAACTAAGCATTAAATCATCCAAATGCGACAGTAAGACGGTATACCCACCTAAAACAATGTATTATTGGCTTATTTGTGATTGATTTGGCAATTGTTATTTGTTTAATGTGAATCTTAAAAAAACGTCTTATTGATGTAGTTTTAGGATTAACATTTCTCCTAACATTTTGTTAAATAAAATAAAATAATCATGTCGTGGACTACAGATAGAACCAGGTATTAGGTATAGGCCCGCCGTCTGTAGTAGGTATGACATATTTGCTTGTTATTCGTGTTTTTTTCCTACGTATTATATTATTATTTAAAAGCCGACAACTTTTTATTGAACCAACGTTTTTCTGGATGGGTTCAGGGCGACTCGTGTGCAAAAAATGTTTGTTCGCACCCACCACGGTTACCATCCTGTATACCCATATATATTACCACGATTGGTCAGTTGTAGCCGTCGTCTACGACACCGTCCCGGTGTCGGTACGAAGTAATATGACGTTTTGAAATTAAAAGATCCAACCAACTATACCGATGTGATATTATTTTCCGATAAACTTTTCGTTTCGATCTAAAATAAAAACCGCACACAACTACAATGATATGTGTGCTCAGACCTCTGCTGCAGTGTGCCTATATCAACAGTTTCACAACTCTCGACAGCCCTGGGAATTGAATAGCGTTTTCTGCGCAAACGATTGCGAGCATTTTCATCTGTGCATACTAAAATGTTTGCACGGGCACGTATTCAATGCAAATTTTATTTTATTGTCGCAAACGATATTTTGTAACAGTGGCTGTATAGATTATATCACATTGGCCCCTCATCGCTGTAATAATGTAATATTGTTATAACAATAATATATTGCCGCGGCGTTCATTCAAATTGGATTTTCATAAAGGTAATTTTTGTATGATGTAACCAATTTTATTGTTGTACATCCCGTAAATATACTATACGTACGTGCTTTATTCTGTTTACTAGCGTGTTACCGATATATTTATAAGGATAGATGTATATTATACACAGTATATTATGCTACACGATATTATTTTGATAACGCAATATTGTCTTAAATGTATCAATACCTAATAATGTATATACGCGTAATGCTAACGATTATATTTGGATTGTTTCAAATTGTATAATAGGTTCGCATTCTGTAACCCCGAATCGTTATAAATTAAATTATTAAAAACTGTATTTGATGTACTGTATCCCTTGGGCATTAATTACTGTTTACATGCGTTTGCACACATCTCAAACAAATAGTCGCCTACTGCAATTTTTACTCAACTATTATTCGATTGGTTTTTTTCTGTTAAATTAAATAATATATCTAAACGGTTTTCGTTATGTTGAAAACAGAACTCCAACGACTATCGTAGCTTCTAGCTAGGTATTTGCACATGGTCTAAACCATAACTATATAGCTGCCCCTAAGACGAGATCGTTCATAAAATATTCGACAGGACGTCGAGCCGCAGAGCCCGCAGTTTCCGAGAAACACATATGATTATATCATATCCAGTCAAACACTGCAGCAGTGACGAGGGGTTAATTGTTTCCTCTTACATAATATGGCTCTGGCCTTGTTTCTGTAACTTGTCCGTATATCATAATATACGCATAATATAATATTAATATATATAAACGAATTACAAACACGCTCGCAATTTACACATACATACATTTCCTGTGTGAAGAACGCCAGCTAGGTCCGTCCGAATGGCACGTGTTTAAAATGTTTTCCTTTATACACATTTTCTCCTTAAAACGAACATCACAATTTCTGGTCACAAAACACGGCCCATACTCACACACATATACCTACAACTCGTATGATATCATATATTGTCGTACGTATATAAGTAGTCACGTGGTCGTGGACACGACGTCGGATCCCCTGTCCGGACATCGAGTAACATTATTTATCACTTACAGCTCGTGTGATGTTTTGTTTATCGCGCGGGGTTCTCGTCATTATTAAAAGGACCTTGTTTGTTTTTTTCTCCGGAGATCGAACGTTCCTCTCTGTTCCGTAATCGACAAGTCGTGTGTTTCGGATAAAAATCTTGGTCCATTTTCGATGCTCGGTCGTTATATAATATATATATATATATATATAGGTACTAAGGGCGACCCCAAACCAGTGTTTACAATACGATAACAACAATGAACCGGCGCACACGACTAGTTATATATATATATACATTGCATAATACGTGTGTCATATGTTTAATATTATATAATATAATATATGATGGTGGCACCCCGTTTGGATTTATGATTTTCGAACGAAACCGAACGGCGGACACCCTGCTGTATCGGCCTGCTATTATAATAATAATATTATAATGGTATGAAAACGAAAGGAATATTTATAATATGCTCAAACGTTTAAATTTGAGAACGATGATACAACAAGATTTTCTTAGGTACGTGTAGTCGTGTAAGTAGTAGTACGTATAATATTGGACTTGAGAAAATATTTTGGGTACAAACAAATGTTTCCAACTTTTTCGACGTGTTTCTTGTATACCTAATGTAAATGTGTTGTATTATAATATATACTCATTATAATACACTTTTGTCGATGGGATATAAATAACTGAAGACTATATTACCAGACGTTTCGTTCGTTTCGTTATTCCATCTGCAAGGTTTTTTTTTTTTTTTATATAATATTATAACGTCGGATTTAAATCCAGTAATAATTGAATTTAAACAGTTATCACGTCCGACGTCTTGTTCAGCGGACGTTATAATATTATATTCTGTACAAGCTGATCAATTATAATATTTTGTTTTCGGTTTACACGATATCGATCGGAGAGTATAAAATATCACTTATATAAAAACATTAATATATCATGTTGTGTTTTATATATACGTGATCACTAATCGTATACCAGTGTGTATATTCTCATTCAGTATGACTATCGAGATTTGTAATTTATTCTTTTTATTTTTTTTAGTTTCCATTAGCGACGAAATCGAAAAATAAATTTATCGATAATAAACTTTACATTAATTGTACGGAATATAATAGATCCAAAAACGAGATTTTCTACGGAAATAACTCAAATTTGGCTGGAACACCCAAACAGCTTGTGTATTGTATATATACCATAGGGTATTACAAAACGCAAACTCAGCTCCCACGCGTCTCTTTCAAATGTCTCCAAACATTTTACGACTTCATTCAGAGGAGGACATAAATGTCACCTGTCTCGACTGTACGAGGGTCAACCTTAGGCCATTCGACGTTCAATGTATTGTGTCATTTCGATAGGATCTTTTTTTGAGGCAATACTAAGAGCATTATTTTGTAAAAAAAATTACCAACATATGTTTCATATACTGTCCCAAAATCGATATCAGATTATACCATGTCAAATAGAGAGAAATTCATTTAAAAAAGGGTTCGGGCTTCGGGAAATATCGTAAAAGAAAAAACTAACCAAATTCGACGAGTCGGTGGACACGCTTTTTACATTTGTAAAAGGATTATTGAAAACGAATTTGAGTTTGAATTTGAAATGACTTAATTGACTATTCATTATTCAATACAACAATAATAATTTCTACAAACCGATCGATCGCAAAACTTCCGGAACACCTTTCAGAATCGCTCGGTCACAATAACAGATGATCCTCAATCGCAGCCGTCTTCGAATTCATCGTGAAAGCAAACCTCCTAGACAAACTATAAAACACTTCTTTGAATAAGTACACTAATAGTTGTGTCAATTGTCTATAATTGATACCATTAGAAATAAGTTCTCGATGTAAATCATACTTGTATGCCAATGGCCTGTGTCGACGAGGGTAATTTTATTAACGAAAAAAAAAAAAAACGATTTCTACAACCTATAATTTATACCATTAAAGCACAAATGTGTATAATTATTAGTGTATTTGGAACAAATAGGAGTAGCTACTATAGGTTTTGAGAAAAAATTGATTTATGAATTTTATTGTATATGCAGTCCACAGAATAGGTCTTCGAAATAACTCGCACGTGAACAACTTTTTCCGAAGAAACAAAGATTTTTGTGTTTTTATAATTTGCCCATACATTTTTATCTCGGTAAACCGGTTCAACACACTATTATATTTAATGGGATGAATTTAAACATGTTATTTAATCGCTTTTAGTTAAAATGAAAAGTAGAAGTCAATATAAGGAGGCGTTCAAATGGTTCGGTGATATTATATTTGAAAGATACATTTAGTAAAACGTTCGAAACATCCATTTTGCATCGCTACACGAGTTGTGGATGTTTTTACATTATAATAAAAATAGTTTGGCCCCTCATATGCAAGATTAACATATTATAATATTATAATATATATTACAGTAAACACTTTGAGGAACAAGGTACCTACCTATATAATATTACTATATTTGTTTAAAGATATTTTTGTGACTTCCGAACCGTGAAATTTGGAATAGTTTAAGTACTATAGTGTGGTGCGTCATGGTTCTTTTAAATAAGTTACGACTAGTTTTCTAGCACTTTATATTAGAACTGCAGTTAAATACCTATTTAGATAAAATAATTTTATTAAAACACATAATATTATTATATTATTATAGATTTTTACAGTTTATTCTAATCATATTATTATATTATATTATGTACATATTATGTTATATTATATTATATTATACATATTATTATAACTACTTAAACATTTATGATATGTAATGGTAATAAATAACAATTTAATTAAACGTTATTATAGTCTATAGAAAAACACTTAGGAAAGTATACTAATTAAAGTGTATTGGAAAAGTTGATTTTTCTTATCGAAAGCTATAGCCTATAGTCAGCTAGTGATTAACTATAGTGTGTTACACGCGTCTTGTAAGAAAAAAATTGTATTCACATTACACATCTCGTATGAACATTTTAGTACATTGTACAATTTATAAAAAAGCGCGTTATCATAATTTATTTCAAGTTTGGTTCATTATCTGTAGTGCATACAGGTACCTACTGTTTAATGTTTACCCATATTGGCAATACATAATATTATATTGATATCATGTGTAATACAAATGTGGGCCATTATATGTTATAACTGTAATACAGTTAAATTACGCTTAAAGTTAATTATTTATATTTTATTTTAAACATTTAAAAATTCACATTTTATCTATTACTATAGTATTATTAGTTTGCAAGTAGGTAATTTAACGAACAAATCGATACACAATATCAGTTGATTATCATGAACGTCTAAGTAGTCCTTTTTGAACATTACTTGTTTAAGCATTATTTCATCATTTTTATTTTTAAAACAATTTACTTTCCTGCGGTTTGTTGATAAAAAACACGCCTAGTTTAATTGTTTTCGGCTAATTTGTACTGCTGTATTTGATTAATATATGACTTTTAAACTTAAAACGATTGATTGTATCTATTATTTTTTGTATATGTATCAACTCGATCCAATATATGAAATGTTTTCCATCGATTTATGTACCTTTTAGATACCTGCATATCTGGCAGTATAAAATATAGAATCACGTATATGTATATTTTTGTACACACATTACACAGGTTGGAAGTAGGACGCTATCTGTAGCGACGTTGTACAGTCTTAGAGAGCATTACTTTTTTGCAGAGCGATTCAAATATAGCTTATAGATAATAATAAAGTCAACACGGTATAATTATCATTTTCCTATTAATAAAAAATAGCACAAATTTCAATATTTTGAACTATACTTTTATAATATATTCATTTACAATTAGTGTCAATTAAAATATTTATAATATTTCATCCTAAATTAAAATAGATTCCATTCGTTCTAAATTATAACAATATTATAATATGCTAACACAAACTACACTATAACGATATCATTGCCATATTATGCCTATATCACTGTGGCTCATGATTCAAAAAATTTAAATTTCGATTTTTCGGAAACGGCAGGTTTAACTGTACAGTTGCTATATATATATATACTATATATTCTCTCCTAACCAGAGCCTATTTATAGATATTATTATATTGTATCTAAAAAAGTAGCGTATATTATGATCACGGAGCTCTCTGCGTTTGCATATTATACCAGTGGCCATAACTGTAGCCAACCATATTTTTTTTCTATTAGATTTAGCGCCGCAGCAGCTAGTAGTAGCGACTTTCAATCGTCATCGCTGTACATTATTATAATCGAATCGATTCCCTTACTAGATGATAATCAACTATAATAATTGATGTCATGCCCGGGCCCCCGCGAAGTCGGCCTCGGAGACGTATACGTTTAGTGATGTCGAAAATGCGGTAATAAAAGAGAGAAACACATTTTCGAACACCGCAGCAGCCGCCACACACATGTATTATATTATACCGCAACGATTATATTTTAGAGACAATGCGCTATTATACATATCATTATAATACTGTTCGGAGACATACGTGTGAACTCTTTAAACACACTGCACACGCCGCTGTGCATCACTAAGCTTATATTATAATATATATAATATATATATATACGTACACGTACTGCGCGTATTTAAATATTGTGCGCATACCCCGGCCGAACCGGTTTGTTTACATTTATGCGTTTGTTATTTGCACACCTTTCGCACACATATTATTATACGTATATATAATAGGCACGGAGGTACCACCTCTGTACCTATATAAGTATGCGACGGGTCTCTTTGGACCGCGATCGATTCGACACACCGGGTGCTGCCGATCCGCAACAATCGCGCGTGTGGTAAAATCGGCGTTAAGGGGCAAAACACATATTATTATTACAATACAGCTCGTATACATACAGTGTTATATAGGTAAATCGTACGAGTGTGTGTGTGTGTGTGCGAGCGGGACAACAGAGAAAAAATTATAAAATATTATATGAATCGCCGAACGAGCATCCGTCAAACGGCCGTGACACATGTGTATATATAAATGTCGGGAACACGCCGCAAATCCAATTTGCCCCGTGTGCGGTCTCCCCGAGCCGGATGATTTCCGCGCACAATGGCAACGACCACGGTTTGAGAGTGAAAAAAAAAATAAATAATATATCTAAATGCACGTCAATCCGTCGTACCTGCACATATATATATATACACACGTCGGTATGAAATTTTTATAACGGCGGTGCATGCGCGGTGAATATTATACAAAATAAATACCCCCGTGTATGGGCTGCACACCGCACCGGAAACGGATAAATCGAATTTTTGCGTCACCCCGCGGACTCGGCTCCGACTACCGAATTCGAGAGGCACGCGGTTCCGCATTATTGTCGCAGTACGTATGCCTATTATATGGACACATTATTATTATTATTATTGTGATTGTTATGCGTCTGTCTGTACGTCTTGTACGGCGTGGTCTTGCTCCAAATGTATGTCACGTCTCAAACTCGAACCGTCGGAAACTCGAATAGTTATATTATTATTATGATAGTAAATTATTGATTAAAAAAATTAAATGCAATTTTACAATTTTATAAAATTGTTGTGCTCGTGGACGTCGGGGACTGTCATGCAGGACTGCTTGAACTGTCATCAAAAATATTAAATTACTTCTTAAATATGTTTGTAAAAGTGTACTTGTAAGGTCTATTTATTTTCAACATAATGTGATTATTTCCCATGTCGTGTATAATATGAATAGGTATGTTTTGTGTATATTATGAAAATATACCCAAAAATAGTAATGATAACCATAAATATGCGAATAAGAGAAATGTGAAACATATTCGTATCTTACTTGGATAGGAAGAAAAATAAGCATTTGCTAGAACTTCGCCGAGCCCTGGTAATAATAATATATAGGCAGGTTTAGGTACAGCACTGCATTGCTCGCATGTCATTGTTCAAATACGATATTTTTTCCCAAATAATAGTGTATTCTATGATGTTCTTTCGTCGATATGTTATGCAATATATACTCTGCATTATTGCGCTATTATAAGTATTTTTTGATTTATTATTGTTCGTCCGAGTTCGATTTATAACACTCGATTCGAGGAATTATAAAATATGTATTTAATAAATTTTACTTTTTATAATATATATTGATAAACCCATTTTCATTGTTCTCTAAAGTTTCTTTTTGTTATGCTGCATCATACTGCCTGCCTACCGCCTACTGTAGCGTATGGAACCTATATTTTAAATAATTACTATAGTCAAATAATATTTAACAATTTTCGATTAAGAATGCCTACTGCAGTAATGCCTACGTTTTTGGGGAACTAGGGGCCGTTCTTACCATCTCTGGTTATAAAGTTCACGGACACTTAACCGGACATTGGAAGAACGGCCCTAAAAGTACTATAGGTAATATTATATTACTATAAATTGCTATTTTGAAATAAAAATAAAATATGTTTAACGATTATTTTGATTTTTAGTTTACAGGTTAAGACATATTACTATGAGACTAGATACAAGTTTTTTACAGAGATTATGCTTTTTGAATTAGTTTAGAGAAATTAGTATAAATTATAACACTATAATGATTGCCTAACCTCTTATTATTCAACAATACATTGAACACTTTAACTATATATTATAGACGATTGTCGGTAGGAAATACGTTTTCAAAAAGATAAAATTCGGTCAATAAATCATTGTTTTATCTGTAAATATTGTGTAATCTATTTACCAGTTACAGTAGGTACTCAATTGAAATATTTAATTGATTATTCTTTTGAGAGAGCCGCGAAATACATATTAACTACAAAAACAATATGTTATTTTATTACATTTTTACTCGTCGGTTTTTACAGTGTATCACTTAATAGTTATAATAGATATACTAATTAAAAAAATGAAAAGTAATGATAACACGTGTGATTTACAGAATTATTCATCACTCTAAAATTAATACTCTACAATTTTATGTATAGGTACCTCCTAATATTTAAAAAAAAAAAAAGTACTGGTCTAAATAATGTTATAGGCATAACAATATTTTACAACGATGATTTTCACCTCCTTCATTTTCCTGTATAGAATTATTAAGATTCTAAAGCTATAATTATAATGTGATTATCCACTATAGATGCCAGAAATTCAAAATGACATTGTGAATGTTGTAGGCTTGTAGTGACTTGTAGCTGGTACAGGTGCCCTACACTTAAATTTATTTATAATTTACAGTATGCAACGTTGCATAAATTTTCAGTGTTTTCAACGTTTCAAACACGGATATTGCAATTACGTCTTCGTTTTATATTGCAGTCAGATATTTATTTCATTTTTATTATTAACTTACGCATCGTAGGAAATATAAATTATAAAATAATATTAATTACGAATAACAGCAGCATTACACAAGTAGACGATTTAAATTACACAGGTTTAAAGTATAATAATAATAAATAAAACAAAATGCAATTTATGTAATACAGAGAGAGATATTATGTTACATTATGTTATATTTTATACCTACACAGCTATTATACGTGTAGACTTAAAGTACAGTCATACAACTCATGATGAATATTTCCTCTTCTTACACATATTATAAAATTAATATTCGTTCTTTTCTGAACACAATTTTGGTGTTCAATGCCTGGTTTCGGTCAAAAACGAAATCTAGGTGCGATAACAACTTCTAACTAGTTGATGATTTATTATTAATTATATTTATCATTTTTTTTTTTTCGAAAAATGTTATTTTACACTTTCCTCTTCTTTTATAGGTGCGTATTATTAAATTAATATCCTTATTTTTCTGAACATCATTTTGGTTTTTGAATGCCTATAGTTTCAGTCAAAAACGAAATCTAGATACGATAACAACTCCTAACTAGTTGATAATTTAAACTAGAAAACCGTTGAAACAGTAACTTTTTTTTTGAAAAATGTTATTTTACACGACGGTTTTTTTTTAACTTTGTCCAAAATCAGAAATTCTTATATGGGTACCTAAAACTTAATAAAAATCTTGAGTGCGTTATCGCGTGTTTATTGGCTTTAATGTTATTATTTTAAAGATCTTTTTACTTTGCATATTAATTGTATAACTTTATTATTGTATTATTTTTTGACTCAATTGATCGTTCGTGAGTTAAATTAATGTACTTATTACTATCATTTTTACTATTAAAATTTAATTATACATAATTTATTATTATTATGTTACACTCCTAGCAAAACGTAAGATTGATTAGTCGCGGTAAACTCGTTTACGCATGTCTTATACATTATTTTTTCAACTAAATGATTATATTATATTATTATTTCTTGCCTATGGTGGTTATATCACTCAGTACAAAAAGTAACAAACACATTTTTTAACACAATAAAAATATAAATGTATATAACGCTGCAGTATGAATGAAGAGGATGATGTCCCGCTGTTCTATATTCTTGTATAGCACATATGTGACTAATTTTCTTTCAGTTGACCGATAAACGGTCTAAACCCATGCTTTTAATATTGTCTAAAATTTATTATTATATTAAAATTCAATATTTATCTTACGTAACTAAAAAAATCATTTTTTTATATTAATAAATCGTTTAGTCTAAAGCATATATGTTATTAATCTACGAACAACGTTGCTAATACAGTACTACTTCTATATTTTGTATTTTTGTTCTTGCATTATAGTTAAATTGTGTGCTTTTTAATAATCTTGAAATAATGGTATACATTATAATGGTCTACCCAATACACTTCTGGATCTTTATTATATTATAATATATGAATGAAATCTATTAAGTCTTATACATGCATATGATTGGAATTTGTTAAACCGATTCATTGATACTAGATGATTGATAATTCTCTAATATTATAACATACTCGTGTACATTTTTGGAAATGAGTTTACTTTTGATAATATTATGTTTTGTTGAATAATTTATGTACTGATAATACGTTCCTTTTATTGTTTGCATAAAGGTGACCTAAGTGTTTTATGTAAAATATTGTGTGCTTTTTGTTAGAATGTATTATAATATAGTTAATGCTCTATTTTATATTTTTTATAATATAGTTGTTCCAAAAGTACCTCCCCATATAGAAATATACCATGAATAATAACAAGTTCACCCGAAGGATAAAATCCCACCCAGGGCCAGATAAAAATTACTTATAATCTAATATTATTTACAGCAATATTGATATTTAAAGTACATGCAGTTACAAACTCCCAGGGGTGGAAATGGCCCCCACGGCGCCCCCTTGGGGGGGCACATGATTAATAGTAGATCTTTTGACCATTGATGAGTAATAGTTAGGTAATACTCTGATTTTCATAAATTCTAAGATATCAGCTAGGTTTTTGAACACAGATTATTTTTATTGGTTAGGTACAATAGTAATATTGTTTTATAATATGGTCATTCTAAACGATTATATGGCACATTTATACGCCTAAATAGACACTAGCAAAATACGCATCATCCCAAAAATGGCCTCTTAACAGTAAATACTGTGCCATTCTGCATACAACAAACTATTTGATAATTTGTGTGCATTGAAAAGTGAAGGAGATAAGATAGTCCCTTGAGGTAGGTACACCACAATACTACATATTACAATTGATTGACTTAAATCTATATTTATTTATTCAAACGTGTTATATAATATTGTAAACACGAACTTAATCAAGTGTACGGTTATCTGTAATTAATATACAATTTTTCTAACGTCGTAGAAAAATTGTGTGGTAATTCTATAATAGTGTTTAGTGTCTATACTCCATGGCAGGGGTGGCAAAACCGCAGCGAACGTCATCGTCATGGACTCGTGGGCTCACGTCTTATCGTAAGAAGCAAAACATATTTTTTTTACTAATATAATAATAATTAATTGGCGAAGACGAAATCATCCCATACGAAATGTAATCCGACATAATTGTAAGTTATTTTATTGTTTCGTGTTATATTATATAGGACTTACATTTTATTACATCTGATATCTTATCTTATTTATGTTATTTGAGAACGTTTTTTTTCCCCGATCTTGGCTCTTATTTATTTTTAATTAGGTAAACCGTGTGGCTCCCGGCTCTATTATCGATGGCCACCCCTGCTTTATATAGTATATAGAATGGGTTTTGCTAGGTTCAAAAAAATGGTAATACTCTTTTTTAGTTTTGAAGAAAATATTCATATGACTTCATAGAATTTCAATAGCTCATTTTGCGTTTTTACCAGTCTAAAGCCTAATTGTCTGTATGATAATAGATTACTATTTTCTAGAAGAATATTTAGCAATATTGAGTGAGATTGGGTGATCATTTTAAATTGTAGACATCTTCTTTTGTACTGATAATAGCTAACAGTATCGAAATTTTCAAACTTTTTTGTAAAGTAGATTTAGTGATGAAAAAATAAGTATAATATACTGCATCGAAAATGAAAATATTAAATAAATTATCATACATTATATTAGCATTCTGTATTGTCATGATTATCTGTGTTTTTGATTAGGTACAAGTGATTTATTAACAATTATAACAATCTCCAGTCATAGAAGATGCTAGGCACCTGCATAGAGAGGCACTTTAGTGTGGAGGGGGGGGCTGTTATTTCAAAAAAGTTATATTATTATTATTTTAGGGGTGGAAAAGTTGTATTTTGCCTAGCGCTTTATTTTCCCTTGAGCCGGCCCTGCAAATCTCATCTTATCTTATATGACCACCGTATTTCAATTTGGCCAACAATTCTTAAAAAGCCAGCTTTATTATACTTTATATCCAAACAGTTATGAGTATTGATTGCTATTGGACTTTCCGTACAAGTTGTAAAACTAACTCCCCAGAGGTAACACAACTAATTACTTATTCAAAACAAATATTTTAATAAGGTCTTGTTAATAGCCTTGAATGTTAAAGTTGTTGGTGGTAATACTATATGAAATATTGTTTTCAGTCGTACAAGTAAAAACCAAGAACGGATTAGTTAGTTAATATAGGTACGCACGTGGTTTACGAAGATCACTAATAACAATAGAAGTTACCCAATCTAATAGCGTGTTCAGATGTGAATTTGTACATAATTTAGGCACGCCAGGTACATCATATCGAACAAATTACAATGAAACGTATAATCTCGTACAAAACCAATTCGTGCGAAAATACTGAATTTCTATGTTCAATTTGTAAATTCCGCTGTAATTTTTTTTTTTATCGTACCAAATATTTAATATTCACAAACATAATATTATAATGAGTCATTATTTAGGTACACATTCACAATAATATGTTTTCGCTGTACAGGCACACATGCTTGTAAGTGTGTAACGTCGATATAAATTCAATTAACATTCGATATAATTTTTTGTAATTCGCTGTATGCATTAACAAAACATAGGACAGCGAAACACGTCAGATTATCAGTATAGGTATAGGTACCTATATATATCTACAAACAATATTATATATATATTTATTATTTACAGTTTACCGACAATTTCACGTCGAACACAACGAGCACTGTGTTTTATCGAGGTCTAATTGAAAATTGGAGTACCTAAATATTGCCTATCGGATACTTTAAAGTGATTTAACAGTGCATTTACATTAGTTTACCAGCATTGAAGCGTCACGTTTTAATTACTATACACCATATTATATATAGTGTTTATTTTACACTTGTTTCGCGAACGTCTAACAGCTATATATAGTGCATAAATAACGAAATCGATATGCATTTACGCCGTACTTTGGTTCGCCATATATATATATATATATATACACGTACAATATGCACACACGTACTGCACAGCTATATGTGCCCATAATATATAATATACTCGTTAAATATAGTGAGCAGCGTATACGCCGTCGTTGAAGATATTTTTTTCGTTTCGTTTGCTTTCGAAATGCGTATTGACTCAGAGAACAAATGGATGTCATCGTCGACGATGTAGTGGATATATTTGATTGTATATACATATACGTCATATAGGTGTATAGGCACATTACAAATACGCATAAAATATGCGAATATATATATTATATTTATTTGTTTTAAGCTCGTGAATTAAAATATGTCATCAATCCCCCCCCCTTCGCTGGGTCTCTCAATTGCGAGGCAATGTTCTAATAATATTATTGTTTCTCGGGTTTATTGTACAGGCTGGTAATTAACCGACGACAAAACTCATCCTCATTTTTTCTCTCGATAGTAAATTTATCCAAATTTTGATTTTCAAATATTTCGATTGCACCTTTATATAATTTTGAGGAGTATACCGTTGCGATACCAACTTCTTTTTTCCAAATGAGAATCACACTATTTTTTTTGTAAATTGTTAGTTAGATAACTCTTTTAAAGATTCTGATATAGGTACCTAAATCTGAATTCGAACAAGTATTTTTGAGTTATTTAACTTTGTGTACACTTAAAATTATAGGATTATAATGATGGGTTTCGAATATATGAGGGCTATGATGATATAAAAACTTAAGTAATCGAATAAATCTTTCAACATTTTATAATTTGTTAAAATGTTTGAGTATAATAAATGGTAAATACCCACTAGATTTATTCATTATTTAAATATCCATTTTGAATTTAAACGCTTACAAAAATATCGTGCCTATATGTAGCATTAATATTGTTAAATCGCTAAAAAAAAATCGTATGGGGAACCATGTCCTCAATTTTCAAACTTTTTTGCTTGGAAACAAAAATATTAAAAAAAAAAAGCTATAAATGGTAAAATTTTTGTTTGAAATTTGTGTTTGGTCTCAATTCATATTCAGAAAAGTAATTTGTGAAGTAATTTTAATTAACTCTAAGGAGAATATTATAGTTTAGGTGTATGTACTTAAATATAGATACTTAGCGTTCCGATGGGGTTATTATGGAGTAATTAAAGTTTGAAATAGTAATGTCATACGATTGTCTTTGTCCACATAACATATTTTAAGCTTAGTCGAACAATGTACACAATACGTAATTGTATACTAGATATATTGTAAATTATTTTATACCTGAATACTGAGCTTATTATTATTATGTTTTATTATAAATTATAATATATTATGTTGTTGCATATTTTGAAGGTCGTGCCCGTATTTATCTGTAAAGATGCGCTCCTTGTTTTAATTGTTTATTTCGTCGACATGTATCTGACGGTAATATAGTGTAGTGACCAGCATCCGCTAATCCTCGTTATTGTAGTCTATCACATTGTCATTATTATCTATGCAATAATAACGGGATGTAAAAGTCTTCATCAGAGCACTCACTACAAAACGTTTGGTTGTTACTGATTTACATTTTTTTGTTAAAAACTTTAAAAGTAACCGGTCCCCCTCTCCAACCAAACACACTCAAAATTAAAAATGTCCAATTCTTATGAATAATCAATAATCTGTTGATTTTAAGCGATCAACCTTCAAGGTATATGATCATTTTAATATATTTAACTTACATTATTATAAATAATACTATGGAACTTTCCAAATTGTGCTCTTTGCTCTACATAATATAGGCATATTTGTATAAATATTGTAAAGTATACCTATACCTAGATGTGTTGCAATTAATATTATTATTAAGTATGATATATGTACATTACAAACGATAAACCAAAGAGTTCGTATAGATAAAGGTTCTTGTCGGGTACACTGCACGTGAATAAGCGATTCGTTTTCGTTTTTTTTTTTTTTTGGCTGATAAAAAAAACGTCTTAGACGCGGTTTTTAAGTTTTATTTTAATCACAGTTTCTATGCAATAATGTTTGAAACGGTTTGGTATATAAAACGACACACATAAAAGACTGCAAGGTTCACGCGTTAACACATCGCGTGTTCGGAATGAATATTATAATACCATATAGGAGGTGTTTGTGCACATGGAAAATATATATATTATAATAATGTATAGTAACACATTATATAAAATACCGTCGCAAAATGTGTGCACCGCAACACAATATTATATTTGAAAAAAAAAAAAAACTGGTATCCCCCGGTTATAAACGCGTATACCCGTACGGTTCGCGCGAGATACACATCTATCCGCCGCTAAATCCACACACACACACACACATATATAATACACATTAAACATATATTATTATATAAATTAATATAATAATAATATACCGTGTCCGGTTAGTGTCCGAGTGGTCGTTGTACAAATAGATATTGTCGCGGAATAGGTTTCCTCGTTATTTATGTTCGGCTCGATTTGGCCACCGAGCGTTATAATTCTTACTGCAACCGTATAATAATAATAATATATAGGTACCTATAGTGGTATAATATACATATACCACACCTGCACCGGTGGGTAAGCGATACAATAATAATAATAATAATAATATGATACGAGTATATAATTAAATCGGTTTTGTTGCGTCATCGACTAAGGCTGGCCCAAATCCAACGCGACGCTTTTCCCGGCTTCCATACGTCTGCGCTTTACCCTCCGGCCCCCCGCCACCACGTCAAAGGCAGACGACGTGTAAACTACAGATTAAAAAAAATATTAGTCCAACACATTTTCGAAACAACTCGGTTGTAATACGGGCCGAGAAATTTTTTGCACTCGATTTTCCTGTGATGCTGCAATGGACGACAGTGGTACGACTTTGAGCAATCGTTTCGTCTGCGGGGGAGGGGGGTCGCGGACACAATAGTCACATACTGCATTAATTATTAACTAACAAACTTAGCCGGGGGGGGGGTTGAACCCCGCAACCGGTGCAGTATGAAATTAAACATAATTTTTACAGTGTGTGCTTTTTCCTCTCAGAAAACCTACACAGCCGGCATAGAGATATCTAAACATGTCGTATAGGCGTGTGTCGTTTTGTTCTCAAGGCCTTTGGCCTTTCCTCACACGACCACCGCGAAGTCTGGAAGATATTGATGTTACACTGAGCGCATGTATCTCCCGTGTTATACACGTCACTTCGTTGGCGGCTGGTAAGACACGGTTGAGTTGAATATATGAGTAAAATTATTATTCACCGAATCAGCAGTTTTGCGTGTTATTTTAATCGCCGAACAGTGTACGTATATATATAGGTAGGTACCTATATCTCGTTTTCATATCACACTCGTTATATGATTTTATTACTAAATGTGCGTGAAATTTGGACAGGCGCCTATAGCCAAAATTGCGTTATTAACAAGAAGTAAGTAACACAAACAGTACGCGTGTATGTACCAGATGGGAGATAACATATTATAATATCGTATATTATTATCATCGCGTTAATAACGCAATTAGAAAATGAAAAAACTGCAACTCGCAGTTATTAAATGTGATTTATGTCTTTGGCAAAAAATTTAGGTTATTTTTATTGCACACTGAGTATATATTTATATAATATAATTACATTTGTTTATAATACTTATAAGTAGGCACTATCGAAATGATATTTTTTTATAATTAAACATTTAGATAATTTAACACATGTTGCTCGTGTATTTTTTACTCGGCTTAACTGATTTATAATTTATGGATCTAATCGGAGTTCGATATAAATAATATCGTACATTAAAGCGATATAAACTGCTTTAAACACGTGTATTCAATGATATTATAATATACCTAACGAATGATATTATTAAAAATTAATAAAAATATGAAAATCGAGCAGCAGTCATAATAATTACTTAAATAAGTTTTGTTCCATCGTATAAATATATATGTTTTTCTTTTATTTAACTGTAAGACTTCAATATCTAAGGCAATAGCCTAGTTTTAGCTATTACATATTATATAATAAGTTGTATATAGGTAAGACCAAAGCAAAAATTACATTGTTTAAAGTTTTTTTTCTTAAATTTATATAATTGAAAAATTGAAAAATGACTTTTGTGTTTTCTCCATTCAGATGAGCTTGTTGGATTATGGTTGAGTTGGTGAAGATTCTTGATGCTTTGGCGTGATTGTAGGACATTTAAAACACAATGGGGTTGATCGTAAAGATTTTCTTGCGCACGTGTCGCATGTTGGGGCCGGTTCTTTGGTTACGACTGATGTGAAAGGAGTGAGTTAAATAAGCGCAGTGTCCTGCATATAACTGTATTATAACTTATAGGATACGCCTTCGGGTCTACAGATAATGTCTGATTTTAAAGATGCATCGCAAAAGAAAATGTTATCAGTTCACATATTAAAATGAATCTATATTTTCTTGTCGTGGACTACACATAAATATTTCATTGTGATTTCGATTTGTAACGCTGTGGTTTTATAGTTGAAATTCTCCAATGATTTGTTTGCCGATTTTTGCTAAAATTGCATCAATATAATATTGACGTTCGATATTGTACTGGCGATATATAGTCACATCTCGTAAGATTGCTGCAGCGATTCGTCTTCTACCACCAATTGTTTTTCATCTGCAGTTCAGATCGTGCACCTTGCGCACTACGCAGGGTCCTATATATGCATTCGAATGTTTATATATATATATATAACATAATATATACCTCGACACTGCAGGTTACCAACCTCCCGTTACATATAAATCAACCACAACCGGCTAGATACGATTTTTATATATCATTTTTTTTTTTTTTTTTATCAAATATATAATATATAAAACATGGCTACATAATGATCTACACACACACACACACACACACACACACACGACAATTTAAAATGAAACGCATAGCATATCGTGTAATACTCGTTTGACTTTTAACCCGCGTGCGCCGCACTGCGGAACGGAATAGTATATATACCCACACCTGTCGGCTTTTCTTTTCCATTTTTTTTTTTTTTGTCCTCGAGTCATATCCGTTTTTTTTCACTATTATTATTATTATTATTTCCCTCTCGCCAGAACACGTTTTGCCCATCCCCGGTGGCGGGAAATCGTTTTCGGACCTTGGCCGGCTCTTGCGCAGCAGCAGCGTATATCACGGCTGACGTTGCGCAGTGGCCGTCGATTTCTAGGACATTTTCGTACGACAACGATTTATGACCGTATACATACACGGTACAGACCACGCACAGATAAGTAAAAAAAAAAAAAACGAACGTCGGTGTAAAAAAAAAAATTGTACACATATTATATGCCCGGCTGTATAATATATATTTATTTTTTTTATGTGAAATTGTCTCGGGCATATTTCACCGATTAAAAACTTTGTGAAAGCCGGCGAGGCATTTATGTGCGTGCGCAATGGCGGCAAAAAGACGCCGCAAATAATTGCGTAATTATATTTTTATCCTCCTCGACGAAACGCCGAAGGTGTGAGGAGTTCAATTATATCATTATATATACCGATGATATGATTTTTTTTTTATTTCCACTTCGTATAAATGCCAAAACGAGGCAAAAAATTATGATTTACAGTTTTCTCTTTTTTTCCTATCGCTTCCACATAAGCTCGAGTGTGTGTGTGTGTGTGTGTGTGTGTGTGTGTGTGTGTGGTGTTTGCGTATTGGTTTTCATTGCGTATACATAATATTATATACTATACCTATACAATATTCGTCGAAAGACCTCCATGAACTCTCCTCCGTAACCGGTCTGTTTGTGAGTGTGCGTATATATGATGTGCTCGAGTATAATGGGCATTTAAAACGATATTGACATTATTGACATTTTTAACATGATATGAGTGATTTGCACGAATTTCATCCGTGTAATTATTATAATTTGGTGTATAATATATTATTATAACGATGTGTCAAACGAAATTTACGAGTACTGCGGAAAAGCACATATTATAACGTGCGTGTATATAGGAGGTATATTTTATAAATTATACAGTCTAACGCAACGAATTTTTTTTTTAGGGGTCAACGGTTAGCGTTCTTAATAAATGTGTTATACCGTACGTGCATGATAACGTAGTTAAGTCTCGAGAAACTCTCGATTGTTCATAAAAAAAAAATTATTGCTCTATCCACAAACCGCTCGCACTTATATATACTCGTTAATTAATATCCCTATTATATTATATTGTATAGAAATCCTAAGAATATGCGTATATTATAATAATATATTATGCCGCATTATAAGTGATTATATTCGCAGGAGGTAAACACAATATATATTATATATTTATATACGGCCTAAGGGTGCTATTCTGCACATATATTATAGCCTCATATAAGGAGGGGGAGTGTTAAGGGCGCCCGAAACCATTCCTGATGAGTGATGAGTTTTTTATCTGCAAAATGTATTGATGATTATATATTGCACGTGTATGTAAAATTATACCACGTCGTTTGAAAAATACATACTTACATATATCATTGTTGTATTGAAATCGTAAGCAGCCCAATTGTAACTAAATATATAAGTAATTAAAGTCCTGGCAAATATTAAATTAGAGATCGATATGGATCAATCAAACGAATTAATTTATCTTGGATAGTTGCGAATTGAACCAATAACATCTAAACACAATTCGAGGGCTTAGCGTATAATTTTTTTTTTATATAAATTAACCCGTGGAAACTTATAGGCCATCGGGTGGTTTTGAACTGTGGGGGAGGGTTTTGTAAACACGTGTGTTTTAGCATATATTTATTTCTTATATTATTATACATCATTCGATCTATATAGATATTCACGAATAGAATTATTTTAAATAATTAAACATTGATTTTATATAAAACTTATTATATTCTTTCGTTTTGCCGCCATTATCGATATAGTTTTGATATATTGAAAGAATTGTGTCGATTTGTTAAAAAATAACTATATAGCATAATAGTTGTATGGAAACTATTCACATATAATGTGATTAATATGAAAAAATACGAGAAAAAAAATTAACCCGTAAAATTATTCACAATCCATATCCTTCATATTATACGTACACCGTACATCAATATAAGAAGTGTCGTCACGGAATGCCAAACATTTCTCAGAGTTCTCAGACATTTTTTTTTAATTTTCAATGATATTTTTTCTTTTCCGTGCTGGTATTATAGTTTTCTGTGTATATACAAATAAAAAATATATCGAGATTATAATAAGCGTCGTTACGGTGCGTATAATTATGGTAGTTATCCTTAACCATTCGTGACCAACAATAATAGTAGGTATATACCTACATCGCGGATAATGATATAAGGCTATGTTATAGCGATACTAGTCTTATCAATACACTAACTTACGATATAATAATAATTATTATTATTATATTATATGACGGCGACACGGGCCGGTTACGAAAGGTTTCGTTCGCAGCCTGTGTGACTTTATTGTTTTTGGCGGTATGTATATTATAAATATTATATAATATTATTTATTAAACGAATTCCGCGCACCCGGTTGGACAAATATTCCCGATATTTGCTTCAATATCGGCAGGAGACCCCTCGCCGGCGACAGAACATTAGGACAATATGCTTATATATATATTATTATTGTCTGAATCTCACCCCCTCACCGCCCCTCCCCCACAATTTACGCTTACCACGTATACCTAACCTGCGCCACCGAACTCACATACATCAAATCGTCCGCGTGTTCTCCGGACTGCAAAGAATTCCGTACAGACATATAATATATATTATATATAGATCATCGCGGGAGGTGACAGTTGGATATGTATATATATATATATTATATTATATAGATAACGTTGGAGATCATTCCGGAATCTCGTGTAGTATAATGATATAGTAGAAGAGGGGACCGGCATAATACACGTTATTGCGTATGATATATATACGTCGGTTGTACAAATAATGGTTTTCACTTATATTGTTTCTCCGGTCGCTCTTATATTATTATTATATATTATATTATATTGTATATGGAAGCGGTTGTACTACGGATTCTCGAGTTCGGCCGAAAAGAAAAAACTAGAAGGTCGTGAAATGTGGTGTTGGAGTCGCCGTATGTAAAGGATCCAAAGAGCTGAAAACAAATGAACAAGTACTGAGCACTGTGGGAGAAAAACGTGATACACTCATAGACGCGATTAGCGAGCAAGGCGTTGGAAAATGGTTGGACATGCCCTCAGACATCCACGAGAGTTACATGATATGATATTAGAGGGTATGATAGAAGGAAAGAGAACTGCAGGACGTCCACGTAACTCTTGTATACAGCACAAATCAAATGTGATGAAAAACCATTAAGGAACTTAAAGGGAAAGCGAGCAATCGGTCAGAATGGAGAATCGGAGTTGTAAACCAACCTGCGGGTTGGTAAAAAAAAAAAAAAATTACAACAATCACTGGTTGAAAATATTTCTTAAAAGAGAAGAAAGGAAAAAAATTAAGTTGGGTGCGTGCCACCGTGCTGGTGCTCGCGACAGCGACTGTAAATCATTTCGCCAACGAAAAACGAATCGCTCCGTTGCGATTTGTTGAAAACCGGTGTACACTGTGCACATATTACTCATAGCTGCGTGCTTATCGATTCCCGCAGAAGTTTAACTTACTGGGAAAATTTGAAAACATGCAAATTGCCGAGGTGGCGAAATCATATACAATAATTATTTGTAATATTCTATACTCGTGCAGCAAAGTGTAAACCGAAAGACACGTCATATCCCGCGATGTCCGCTTTCAGTGTATTCGTTTGAGAGCGACTGCATACACAGCAAACTCGTATCGACGCCCCGGCTGTCTAAAATATTTTATCATTTATACCTAACTAACACGACTTAAAAAACACTGAACTTGTTATATGCAGTTTACATACAAATGCTCTTTCGACAGTGTATGTAGAAGATGCCCGTGGAGAGGCTAAATCATAAGCCTACAGAAGGGTAAATCGCCAACAATCTACCCCACTATATTATGTCAAACGCAATAAACCTAACATGATATCGCAGTGATCCAAAAGTCAAGATTTAAATATTATACATAATAGTATTATATACCTATATGTAGGTATGTTGTGTTGTGTATAAATTGCAAACAAGCTATTTATGTGGCTTAAATATAAAAAATTGTTTATTATACAAAGATGGACCTCGTGAAGATTTGCAAATACACACACACGATAGAGCCAATTTCGAGTTGCTCACTCACGATTTCCTTAAAAATTAAATTTACTTAAATTG
>WHPZ01590434.1:0-10583 GCA_016617965.1 Macrosiphum rosae
ACGTGTAAAATGATCGAATAACGAACCCGACCATATTATAATAACATCTTGTTCTAAACTATTTTCAGCACGTCCATATAATTATATTGATGTAATCGTTTCAGGCTCACCACTCGGCGTATTTAAATAAATGGCTCGCCCGTTCAAGTCCCATGTCCACACTATATTTAAATCGACATTATACTGCTGATCTTATTAAATGTTTATAAATAACATATATTCCGATAAACTGGGACAAGTGCAATACAAATTATAATAAAATGAAAACCACTATGTAATTGTATGCGTGTTATTATTTTTACTGTTACTAATATAATAATTATTAACATCATGTTTTTTTTTCGAGTTTTTTTACGACGATTTGTAGTCGAAGATTTCTTTCGATACGCTTTCAGGAAATTGGAGATGAATGTTTAATTTTTGATACTGAATAATAATGTTATTATTGACAACATTCAAAACAAAAAATATAGGGAAATAATTATCATACTTTAATTTTGATACCTGGTGACAAAAACCGAGGGTAACGAATATGCATATCAATGTCTAAGGAGCTAAAAGAGCAATATTGTCTATGGACGCACCATCTGTAAATATTATAAAATACATAGGTAGCAGACACAAAAATCAAATAAAAGATCAAATTATGATTAAATGATAAGAACAAAACTTAAAACTAAACTAAGGGAAATAAAAATGATAATTGAATCGCAAATCCAATTTAAATAGAAAAAAAAACAATAATAAACAGATTTTGTATTGTTTATACTCGTGGGTTCCTAAACTCCTAACAGCAAAAAAAGCCAGATTTACATGTATAATACGTGGAACGATATAGCGAAACACATCATAAAAGATCACAGACCTTAAAAGGTCCAACATAATACCACACAAGTATACACAATTAATTAGGATTTATAAAAAAAAACCAAATTTGTCAAATTAAATATATTCAAATTCAAATCTATAAAATTAAAAGGAAAAAAAACTGTTACTGAAATTATAGGCAAACTACTATTTTGATGTTGTAAAATATATGACTCAAGTAATTTGAAATCGATTACATTACAAAAAAAACTAAAATAGAATGTTATAAAAATTACATCATAATCTTCACTATCGTATATTTGGTTAATAAAACCTATTGACATTAATACAATAGGTAATACTTGTATCAATGCTCCAAAATACTTGGGGCACAAGAATATTTCTCAAGCAAAGCAGACATCCCACGAGAAAAAAATTCTCGTTTGTATCGCATACAAAATTTAATATCATAAATCTAATCAACGAAAAATTCCACGAGGTTCCGACAAAGAGATCGAAACCACTTTATTTCGCAATATTTTCGTATTTTGAAATTTGTTGGGAAATCGCTTGTTGGTTTTAATTAAACACATTTTTTTAAAGACTGAGTTTAGTTTTTTCAATAGCCCATTCCTTATTCTCTGAATGTTTTCTATTTCGATACTAACAATTATATTATATTTAGTATTTACACTACCTACCAACTGTTATTTACACAAGCTAAATACATGTTTAGCGAATAGCTAATTAAAATATAGTTGCATAATTATTATGTATAGGTAAATGAAACTTTTGCGACTCTGCTAATGTTCTATTTCAATAAACCCATAAAACGTGTGATTCAAAGTTCAACAGTCGAAAGCCTTAAAATTACGAGTGGTACGACGCAATGAATAAAAATATTCAAAATATTCTATGTCAAAGTTTTTAAAACATATTTTCAAACTGCATATGAAATGTGTTGTTTTTTCTTCTGGTCAACCGTATAATGTATCATACGTTTTATAAATGTAAGTTGTTGTTTTAGATTGTTATTGACGTTTTATATAATACGCGTTTTACACACGGAAATTTAGTACTTTTATAGTTGTATATGCAATAATAATATTATAATTATTATGTACCTATACTTACACAGTAATATTATAAACCTTCATTGAATTCTATAGTATGCGGTTTAACATTTCATAAACTTGATCGTTGACAAACGCGTATGCTAAAACATATTAAGTATGACACATGTACAACTGGTTTTATGTAATACAAACGAAAAACATTCATTTTTTTTTTTAACAGTTTATTCATAGTTCTATTAAAATCTAGACAAGTATGATAGACTCACTAGCCAAAATAGTTTACATTTATAATGGAATATTAATAATTATTCATTTTCATTATAATAGTTTATCTTTGTGTTAAATATATTTAATATAAAAACGAAATTTGAATAATTTATTATTAAAAGCAGCAGGCTGTTCTAAATTTTAAAGTATATTTTTATATGTATAGGTATATAATAATATTGCTATTAATAATTTTCTGACCTACATATGCGTATCATTTTATCAATATTAATTTTGAGTTATTTAATGACCTGAAATTTGACGAGTGTTATTGACTGATAACATATTTTATCACTAATTGGCGAATTTTATTTGCGTTTATCTGTATGTAAAATTAGAACGGCATTTTTTTTTGCACATTTTACGATAACTCATTGAATTCAAATTACGTGGTGAGCAATTTATGTAAAACACTTCTATATTTCGGTCTTTGGACCATAGTGTACTTATTGAGTATTTCTTAACCATACCATTTACATAATGTTTCAAAAACTTTGAGGTGTACACTTTTAATGGTGCCTATTGAGTGTATTCGTTTGTAATAATTATATGGAAATTTACTGATACCATTGCCTCATTGGTACAAAGAATTTGTAAATAAAATAAATAAATTTGACCTTTCAATAATTATTATTTGTTGAACATTTAGTGTGCAAATTAAATCAGATTTTAATTTTATAGTACCTAAGTAGTATATTATTTTATATTAAAATGAGTTGTATAAATAAAGTTAAGATTTGTAATAACTAATAAGGTACATATTTACAATAGTACTTTTGTTTTATTTTTATTTTTATATCACATCCATTTTTGTATAATTTTACATTTTAGTTTAAGTCTTAAGAATAACTCAATAATATTGAACAGTTTATGTTAACATATCATTTTCCAAACAAATATATATTGTTGTTTGATGTACCTACCTATCAGAATTAATATTGATATCATGGAATAATGTAAATTTAAAAAAAAACGATTCTAACCTATAAATATTATTCTTATGTTATTAAATTTCATTATTATTATGCAATAACCGTTTGGTACTTGGTATAGAACTATAGACTAAACATTTGTCGTTTCTCGTTAATTAATGATGTCCGAGTAAGGCAAAAACAAATTATATAAATTTAATTTGGTGGAATTTCAAAAAGTTATTTTTTAAATAATGTATTGGAAAACACGTTTATTTTTAGGTACCTATTAGTATAATAAATAAAACAAATATAGAAGGTTTGAAGAATAAAAATAGTGTGCATGGAACGTGTCTAAAAAACATAAACTGTTGTTATTTTTGTCGTATTTACAGTAGAATAAACCGTAGATAGGTGTATTGTATAATACTTCCAACCATTATTATGTACCTATGTACATATAAATTCGAGAACAAATATTGTGTGGAAATAATATACACATTTCTATCAAAATGAAAAAAAATAACAGTGAATTTATGTTGATTTATTATCACTGATAATATGATAAATATGCGCTCGTAAAAAATGTCGATATAGGTCAAAATATACACAGATATAGTACGATGCGTTCACACACTGCACACACACTTATTTATATATATAAGTGCATTTAAATATACAATCGAACTGTCTGTCGTTAGTCCAGGCCGGTATAATATTCTAAATGGATAAACCGATTTTGACTGGGTTTTCACTGCAGACAAATTTTTAGTTCAGATAAAGTTTCCTTAAAATGACTCTTGAAACTATAGAGGTAACATTTGAACTGTAACCGTCATTAATTTATAATAGGTCTTTTTGTCACGGATAGCTCTTAGAAACACAAATCGTCAAGTGATTTTTTTTTTACTTATAGCAGAAACTTCAGTATAAGTTTGAAGCATAGTTTTATAGACCAAACTCTTGTTCCGGGAAAATTGAGGGAGGACAGACAGTGATACATCCGTGTCGCCATCTGCCGAACCGCTTAAACGATCGAGTTAAAAATTAGTGTTGCAGTTTATTTCACTTGTGGAGGTACGCCTAAACTGCCTAAACAGATTATCACATGGAATTACTACACTTAAACCGAAATATACCAAGTTGTAATTTGTAATTATCGTTTTTTTCCCGGGCGAAGTCGGGTTGTACGACTACCTACTAAACATAATATAACACTACTCAGTGTGTTTTTTTAGGTGTGCAGAGAAGTCCACTTTAGTTGTTCGCTCGTTGTACCGATGTGTAGGTTAGCGTGCATGTAATTGAGAGATCGGAGATAAGAGAAAAGTGAGAGGGTGTGTGACGTGTGTGTGTGTGTGTGTGTGAGAAAGAGTCGATGACACGGTGGCGCCAAGACGCGTCCAATACGAAGACGCTGCTAAAAATCCAAACCGGACACTCGGACAACATAACTAGGTGTCCCTTTTGCCACTACGATGAAAGAAGTGGCGACGACGGTAGTGGCAACGATGAAAGTCGTGGTTGCAGTGGCGTCGTCGACGGCTGCTCTCGTGTAATCGTGGAACGGCCAAGGGCAAGCAGTAGGTTTGGTTTCGGAGAGGCGGCGAGGCCGTGGTGAATCGATCACTGCGGTCCACGGTCATGGACCTCCTCACTCCTCCACCGCACACTGCTACGATTGACCTGTACACACGCACATAAATTATTATTATCATCATCATCATCATCGTCTCAGTCGAAGTCGTATAGTCGCAGTCGTAATTGTGATTATTATTATTATTATTATTATTATTATGATGATGATTATGCTACGGATATCCTGAGGGGTAAGGGCCGGATTGATACCAGACAGCAGGATACCAAACAGTGCTCAGCTGTACGGCAACGGCGGCCGATGATTACGTGGATATAATAGTAATAATAATAATAATAATAATAATAATAATCATAAATTAACGAGACGGCAATGGTTCCGGGGGTACTGATTTTTTTTATCATTATTAGTACACACCGATAGGCGCGCCCAGTAAATAGAGGCAATAATAAGCGCATAGATGCAAAAAAAAAAAAAAGAATAGTGTACTTACGTATATCAAATCAACATTCCTAGGTAAATATTCGGAGTGGAGTTCAATGGGATTTTCTGCCCTTTTATAAACCAACGAAGGATTTCTATTAACGCACTATATACCTATACATATTATATACTTATACGTGACGAGTGTACACGATCGGCACGCGCTTACTGTCGATGGTACTTAAGATGTAATACCCGACGAAACCTCATCCGAAAGGGAATACTAATGTTTTTAATTACGCGAAAAAAATATAAACAGACCAGCAATTCTTCTTCCAGAGACTATTGTGTAAAATAGTCTCCACCAAAAATACACTGTTGATCAGAGGCTTAACTTTAACGTTTCGACCCGTGAGTGAGATTTTAAATGAACTCCTTTCAGTCCCAACACTTTGTGTTGATCTGGCTGAATTTAAAATAGAAAGCATAATATTTTTCTTTGGGATTTACTACGTATGCAATAATAGTTATTTCATTAAAAAAACAAATGGCCGTCACCCTCCCTTTTCTACCAACATTTTAGGTACCATTATTATTACCTCGTCAACCTGCAGTACACTTTTTCACCAAACGAGGTAAATAGCGTATTCTTAAACACAACAATATATAATAGAATTATACTTACTCTGGGACTTTTTCAAAACTTAAAATAGTCGAAGATAGAAGAATAATCGTATGCAGAAGAATTAATCATTAATGAGTCGCGCTCTACAAAACGAACTGCAATATTTTGTCAAAAATTAAAACTATATATTGTAAAAACAAAGGGATAAGCCGCACCCTCGAGTTCCTCCTGTAGTTGTAGTTTTACACCACTGCTGTTGATAAACGTCGCCGTTTTAACCGACGCACATCTCGCACCTCATTTCGTATAATAATAATATTATTATTACATTGTATACATTGTATTGTATATACTCGCACGGAACTATATAACGTAATGGTACGACGTGTGTAACGCCGAAGGTAGGTATGATATCATATCATTATATGCATTATGACGAAGATAATAATAATAATAATAATAATATATTCCACCACGTGCGATGACTCGGGTGGGAGCTTGCGTTTCAGTAGTGAAATATCGGTGGTGATAAGTCGTCAGCCGCGGGACAGTGAATAATCATCGTGCGCCGATCGTTATCACGATTCACGGCCCGAGTAGGTATATTACTGTAACTTTACCAGTTTCGCGGCCAACCGAAATACGGTTAAAGCTGTCCAGACGAGTGACAAATAATGCGTAGGTATTAGACTTATAAGTAATGGAATTATGAGTAGGTATGAGTCGGATTAGTAATTATCAACAATACCAATATTACCGACAAAAAGAATGATTTGATTTTTTTGGTTTTTTTATTCCACAATATATAATATATATCATATATGTATTATATTTTGTATATTATTATGATTTATGATATGACATTTTGAACATTTGAAATACACGACGATAATAATATATTGATGCACAATGAGCTGTTTATAGGTAGTGGTCTACGTTTTTTAACCCCCATAGTAAAAAATGATTTGATTTGACAAACCAAATTCAATATATAATGCTCGTAAAAAATTATTTTATAAGCACGTTTCTCAGATTAACTATAGGTACCTCTAAAATTAAGTTAACCCTAACCTGGAATAACCCGAAATTCTTCTACGTGTAGATGGAGTAGGTACACTGTGAATTCCAAAAAAAAAACGATGGAGCAAATAAAAATCACCATCTCTTAAGATTTTCTCATTTCTACAATGTTAGTTTAGTCTAATTTTCTCGAACATAAACAATGTAAAACTTTGAAACTTGAATTTTTAATTTGGGTATTTTTAATAATTTATTAGTAATATTCTACTCATGTCGTAGTAGCTCCGCTGGGAGGCCTCTACATTCCATCCAATCTGTCATTTTATTTTTATTTTTCTTATTTTAACATTTTGACCCATCATTTGTTCTTATTATTCTTCTTTGTAACAGATTGAATAAAAAAAAAAAAGTAATTTTAAAGGTTTTTTAATTTAATTTTTTTACATTTTATGGACATGAAGGAATAAACTTTAAATTAGTGATTTGTAGTTGGTACTTATATATATATACATTTGTAAACGTACCTAAATACATTTTATGCCTCGATAAGTCTAAACTGGAAATTTCAATTTTTTTCTAGTCTTCCTTTTCCAGTTATCGTTGTAGTACAGTAACTCATGAGTCACGATAGTCATCTAGAGATAATGACGTCACGTATTGATATGTATATATTGATGAGACCTTTTCATTTTTTTTACCTTTATGACACGTTTTTCAATGATATAAAATTCCATTTTCAAATATTGATTGTTTTAATTCATCATACACTTTTGGATTGCTTAATCTCTACACACATAATATTATATCGTAACAGATAGAACAATCTGGTTTTTATTACCTAGTGTTTTACTTGTAATAATCTTGAGTAATTGTGAAGTGGTGTTAATACGAAGTCACTTTGTCGACGGGTATAGAAAGGTTAGTAGTTGAAAATGTTATTGACAATTGTTCATCTTATATATGTTACTCCTACGCGGTCTTGTACGACTACGAACAGTGCATGATTTGAATACATCCTAACGATTCGTGTTCTTTTGACATTTGAAATTAATGTGTAACCTGATGAAGGCCTCTCGCAAACTTTTTTTTCTCTATTTGTTTATTGAATAGTATTATGCTACGTAGGCCATAAACCATTTACTTACTTATATATATACACACACATACACACACACCTATATGTTTTTTTTAAATTATGTTAACGCTACGTGATTGTACGATTTGATATTACACCGGTCCATACTATATATATATATTTTTTTTTAAGAAATCATAATTAATTTTGTCATTTTTCCTGACGATTTATCGCTTTCTACTGATGAAATACGTCGTGTAGTGCATAAACGTAATTTGTATTTGTAAACCGATACGGTCCTACTTTTGTTGATTTACATTGTTGGTTATCGATTAATTATTGTCATATGACACGTGAGCGAAAATGTGCATAATATTAAAATGATTATAGTCCAGAGATTACACGCTATTTCGATTAGGTATACCTTTCTATTATCCCAACTGATCGCAACAATTTTACAGTGCAATTCGGTTTTGTGGCTGAGTGTCAGACGCGTATTCACATAATTTTGTTTTCAAAATTCAGATTTTTAATACCTATAGTTGTTATTCCACCTATGCCCATACGCCTGTGTCACTATCTATTTTCAACGATTTAATCTTGGCCGTCGTTTACACTGTATCCCGATGAGACCACGTAATATTAGCAATGCTGTTAGAACTTGAATCCTGCGTTTGGGCATGAACAATTTAAGTAATGGCTAATAATATATAGTGATATGAATAATATAATATTATACAAATATATTATACAGTAAACACTCTTATTGTACCAGTATCAGTTGAATGCAAGATTATCTAAACTTATATACAGTATACCTATATCTTAAACTAAGATTTAAATGTATTCTGTTTTACAAATGAAAATTAGGAAACAGTTAGTTGGGTATTATACTTAATTATTATTTATTAAGAGTTGATATTAATGCTTTCGGCATGGTGAGTATTTTAAAATATCGGGTACAATTAAATGTATTATGTTATTGTTTAAAATGTATAATTAATAATTATTAATATAAATTATAATAATAATATTATCAATAATTTTAGATCCGTTTAACTGACGGAACAAGTTTTATAGTCTTTTGCGGTCATTCGCGGCTGGTACATGACTATAACTGTTATAATACTTAAAATGATGAACGAGTATAATTTATGCTTGCATTGAGGAATAGGATTGATGGTGGTGGATGCGATGATAACAGTGATGTGAAACAAACGCTGAAAAACATAATTGAATTCCGCGGTTATTAGACAAGGCATTTTTCAAGTCATGTGTGAAGGCTGGGAACGGTAGCACAATATCATGCACGTTGTCAGTTATGAGTGTTTATGACGATTGGGACGACCCAACGGCCGAAGAAAGTATTTTATTATTATTATTGATATTAATCGTATCACGCGGGAATAGTGTAAACGATAATAAAATTGTTACGATAGTTATGCTATATACGTACAAACTAGTTTCGAGCCCCCTTTTTAATACTTGTGTAGCAGTATAGTACCTAGTGTAAACGGTCATGAAAATGGCTCGGTGCCCATAATAACGGTGATCGTTTAGGTATATAATAATATTTCATTTATTTTGTAGGTACATAAAATTAAAATTAATAATTTATGCAAAATATACGAAGACGAGTAAAATACGTCTTACCTATGGCGTATAATATAAACGCGAGTGTTAAATTGTGCCCTTATAACGCCATCAACTGGTGTCGTTATTTTTTTTTTAACCTGATGTCGAAACACGTCATTTAGCTTATATACCAGTTGTGTACAACATTCAGAGCAATGTCGTTTTTTTTTTTTTTTTGACAGTGGTCAAAGAGGTTAACGATCTTCTTCGGGCTATACCGCGCAAACACAAGATATCATGTAATGTTATTATATATTTTCTATGTCATGTGCGTAGAATAAATAATAATACACGAGCGCGATCGTGTGTATATAATTAACTTTCAAATATCATAACGTTAAAATAAACACATTCGTTGGAACGAAAACGGTAGCGCCGAAATGGCAGTATGGTATTCATTAAACATTAACATTCAGAAAAATGTTCCGATTTTTTTTTTTACAAGTATTATAATTATTTTTAGTGTGTATCACGTATTGTTGTTGTACCTAACTGAAGTTTTCAATCCCATTTTATTGCCTATATGATAATATTTTAGCAAATTGTGGTTACGAATCCAACTGATGAGCAAAAGACACGGTCAGAATCATCACACTTTCTGGGAGATCGGATAAGTTTTCAATTACTCGACCGCTGCTTCAAAAAAATTTAGTGAGTTCACGACTCTTACACATTATCAATGTTATTGGAATTTTATTAATCAGTAATTATTATTTGAACTAATGAGACAGGTAAATTCGATATAATTAGTATACTTATTTGTTTTTCACATTATTTAAAAGGTTTTGGATGCAGAAAATATCGATTATTAAATAATAAAGAAAATTATTTTTTAATTTATTAAAATTATTGGTTTTTGTCATTTGTTAATGAAGTAAAAATAATAATGGGCTGAATTTGATTTTTAATCAATTACAATACAACTAAGGTATATCGATATTTAATAAAATAAAATGAAAATAATCATTTACCTAATTATTGTTAGATCCGACAGCATTACTGATATCTGATGAGATTTTACGCCAAGTTGCATATTTACCCATCAATGTTTGATCTAAGCCATATTTTGAGAAAGGATAAGTTGACATATTACATAATAATATATTCTATTATTTTTTGAGTCGCATAGATAAAAAATAAAAAGAAC
>WHPZ01590434.1:10633-22010 GCA_016617965.1 Macrosiphum rosae
AATAATTCTGATTAAATAATATGTCAAAAGTTCGCGTATGATTCTATATTATTTCTAGATATTTGCATAAATAGTTTTATAAATTATAAACATGATTTTTTACAATACATTAATAAAAATACCTTACAGTTTATACATCTTTAATATTGTTATAAGATATTCAAGAATTTGTACATTCATTAAAATATACAACAGTATAAACATTAAAAATATATACATTTTCTCCTTTTTTTATGCATAAATAAGTTCAAATTATTCAATATTTTAGACATACAAGTGTACAATCCTGGGCCCTAATTATGATTTGTAAAGTTATTTCAGTTTAACGTCATAATTGATTATCATTAACTTTTTTCTAAAATAAAATGAGGCAAATTGGGCCAGAACAGCAACCTCCCAAATCAATTTATTAAAAAAAGACTATTATGATTATTGCATATTTAAAAAAACAATTTTATTGTTGAATTGATTTTAATGAAATAATTGCAAGTAGATAACAATATTATTAATTAAACATGATATTTTTGTTATGGTTATTATTTACAATTTTAGTTAGTTTTTATTTAATGTTGGCGTACTGATATACAGAATCCTGTCTCTTTGTTTATATCACATTTAGTGAACTTGATTAGGTTATTAGAACACAGGACCGTTAAATACTGAGTGGCATACAGACGATGGGGTTCGATTCTTAGCTCGGGCATATTATTTTTATATATTTTTTTCTTGGTTTCAAATAATCAGTCTCATATTTTATGTTTTATCCCGCTATGAAGTGCTATTATTGAATAGCTTTTTCAATCAAGCCAACCATGATTTACTATGTATCCCCAGTAGTGTAACTAGGGCTGAAATGTAGGGGGGCTGTAGCCCCCACCTGACATTACATGAAAAGTAACCTGTGGGGCGATGCCCCCACACCCCCATATATGTTCACTTAAAAATATAAAAAAATTATACAAACAAAATCGATTATTTATTTACTCAAATATTTAATTATATCTAATTTTTTAATATTTATATTATAATTTTCGAATATTAACAATAATATTTTTTGTTTAATACCTTTATATTATGTATTATAATATATCCCCGAAATAAAATATTACGTTTTCTTATAATATTTTAACGATATATAAATAATAATTATTAAAAAAATAGTTGATGAATGTTGGTACCTCCTAATCAGTCATCTTTTAAAAGAACTATTAACATATGTTGTTTCACATCATGATATAAAACAAAACAATATTATAATCAAATTTTGAATACTATTTATTATATATTAATTTTTTTAATGAAAAGTATACCTATATTATAGAAGTATCATAATATATTTGTAATTAAATATTAATAATGTAATAATTACACTAATTCCAATAAAAATGCCATGTGGTTGTCAGTAATATTGTTAGCTAGGAGTTATTTTTCAGGGGATTTTTATTCCGCTATTACCTAGATATACTATAAAATTATGTGTAATAATCTTACCAAATACATAAATTGTTTCCTTAAAACGAATACAAGCATACAGCTTATGATATTTACCATATTTATCACGGGCAATAAAAAAAAAGTTTAAATAAAAATTAAAAAAACTAAATAATTACAATTTTTTTCCAAAAAAAAAAAAAATAAAAATCAGAAATACAGTTTAATTTTGAAGATTTGTTTATATTTTAGGAAATAATTGAATAATTTATTTTGAGGGGGCTATTAGAAGTTTTGGGGGCTAAGCCCCTCCAGCCCCCCCCCCCTAGTTGCGCTTATGTGTATCCCTCCATTGTACTTATTGTAAATATATTTTTTACAGATTGTATAAATTAAATAAATATGACAAAAATAAAACAAAAATATTTTATGTTTAATAATAATATTTATGTAACAACTAATAAATGTTACATGTTGATTTGAAACGTTTATGTGACATAATAGTGCACTGCAGTTGGATATTATTTAATATATAATAACTAATAAGTATGTCAACATAACATTAGGTATACATGTAACTATGTGATTTTTGATGTAACATACACATTACTCGAACACATTGGATTTACATTTCAGTGAAATGCATTTTTGTTTCGAAAGATGTGCTTATACTGTTTCTTGGATATCAGAGAAAACAGGGCATTAGGTGTTGCAGCAATGTTTTTTTTACCAGTATGCAAGTCGCATTGCGATGTTACATGTACGAAAAAAAAATCATTGAAACATTGATATAGCAATTCATTGTACTGTGACATGTATATATTATATTATTTGCATAGCCAGTAATCGAGTTTTGAATCGCAAAGTGGAGAGTAGCAGTCATAATATTTATGTGTTTTTTAAGCTACATTCCTTATAATTTTAATTCATTTTACTATAGGTATACCAACCTAGAAACCTTATATATAAATCATAATAATCAAATTGTTTAAACCCATACTCTTGTGATCTTATAAAACAATCCCTCTTACCTCATCTCTCTTCCCTCATACCCCCCTCCAGGATATTTTCAGTAGAGAAGAATAATATTTCCCTCTCCCCTCGTTCATTACCCCAGATCGATACTATCGTCGTCGTGTAGTTGATCGAATCAATATTGCTGTGTCGTGGCCGTCACATCGTTAGTTATGTCCATTATTATGCACTCCTGCGAGGACTGCATTATTCAGAACGGTCGGACGGATAGACGACGGCGATCCATATAGGTCGCCTCGTGTCGGACAACAATATTATAATAATTTCGTATCGGACCACGGTATATTAATATTATCTTATGTATAGTATTTTACAGTATCGTATACTATATGTATAGTCGTTTTTTTTATATAAAATATATCATATCGGAGCAGCCCGAAAACGTTTCCGTCGTCCAGCGCCGCGGCCGTATACGACAAAGCATTGCCATAATAATATATGGTTGTATAACAGTCGATAATCTCAAAGTCCATATATTACGTTCTATACTGTGGTGATGTTACGAAAGTAAAAAAAAAAAAAAAATAATAGTTATAATAAATAAATAAATATTACGATTTTCCACACATTCGGGCACGACATCCGGGCCGATTAATCGACTGAGAATAACCCGCCAAATGACGTTAAAACGACAATGGGCAACAGTTAGAGGCACCAAATATCCGCCTATATATTTCGTTGTAAATCAAACACTGGTTTTTTATTATTATTTTTTCTTTTTCTTCTATAAATCGTTTTTTTATCCGAAAAACAATCCATTTAGTTATATTTTTTTTCTTTTGTAAATCATTTTTTTAGTATTTATTCCTTAAAAACGTCATTATGCTTTTATAAATAAAATCATATTTTTAATTTAATTTTTCTTTAAGCACCTTATGGTTGATGGTTATAAATTATAACAACAAAATATTTAAACTGTTTTCAGACACGAATAACGAAAACAGAAATTTCTTTACACGTTTTTACTCCCTAGTTATAACCAGCTTCCGATGCACAGTTTGCGTGTGCAACTTAATGTTTACAATAATTTTTGTGTGCTCATTGTTGCGACGATTAAATAATATTTAAGTTACTAATTAGAAATTACTATAGGTTAGTATCTTACTATATAAATATTGTTTGATCTGTAACAGAATATAGAATAAATTTAAAATAATGGATTGGCAATAAAAATAAAAATATAGTTTGAAATATTAAAAATACATTTTATAAAATCAAAAACGAAATTATATTATTATTTTATAAAAATATAATGTTAATTTGTTTAAAATATATAACTTTAAATAAATAATAATAATACAAAATAATTGTCCATTGATGAAATGAGCTTGAAATATCTGAATATTCAATGGAATCCTTGGTATTCGTTAGTCATCATTCATAATATTTTTCTTATTGCAAACTATATTATGTATAAATGTTATACAATATTTTCTAATGAAAGAAAACCCATCCGTTTATTATACAGATTTATCTGGAAAATCAACATTATATAGAATTTTTTTTTTCATGACCGGTCTGTAACGCATTCGAGTATACCTGCTGCAGTTTATATAGACTTGACTAAGACCAAGAATATTATGGACGAGTCCGTATTAAATGGAAATATGGAATCCGTACAGACGCGGTCCGTACGCAGTTCATCACGGATCAGCTTCAAAAATAATCCTAATTTCAACATTTCTGTGTCACGGCTCAAAACGACTGACGTCACGACGAGCCTACGGGCGACCATGCCATCTCTGCAGCCGCCACTGACGTCCGTTGAATTTTTTTCACCGACAATTTTTTTTTGAGCTCATCTCACGCGGCCGAATGTATACGTACACAGTACTTACACGGACTGGCACCAGGCGAGTCTACAAGCACACAGCAGGTGTCGGTGAAACGGTATATAATAATATGACGTCCAAGTAATAGGTACCGTTCGCGTAATAGTTGTATACATTCCGTCGGCCCGAACAAGTGCGGACGGTAAAATAATATTATTTAATTATTTATATATATATATATATATACGAACGACATACCAAACATTTGCCGGTGGAACTTCGTGTGCTTTGTTGCGAATAAACGTTCTCGTATAATAATAATAATAATAATAGCGCATTGATAATATATGCGCTGGCGGTATTTTCATTAAAATATTTATAGATTAAATCGTTCGATTATATATGTTAAATAGCTGCTGCTGATAACTCGGAAGCGGAGGCGATCGGAACCGTGTACCGGAATGCCGAGCATGTTCGGGTGCTCACGAGGAGGAATCGATTGTGCGCTGGCAAGAATCCCTAGAAACTTTCCATAGGTAATTTCCGAGGACCGGCAGGGATTTCGCATATACGAAAGTTTTAACGATTCGCGTTTTCTCGTCGGCCCACGGCATCCGAGCGGAATACGTGAATTTAATAATACCTTTTGTGTCCTATGTATTTGCGTTATATTATTAGGCACGCCGACTTTGCCAATAGTTAATTACACGACGTTATGTCAGTAAATAACGCGACTCGTGGTCGTACCTATTATAATATACACTGTGCAGCGATGTTATAATATTAAATTAAGTTCGGCAGCCTCCGAAAGCAAAATTATTATTGTTGTTCGATATACGCGTGTAGAACGAGTCTGAACATTTTTTAAATGATATTATATGAAAACTGTAACGGCCGTTTCAATGAAAACATATATTGCCATTTATTCCCACTACGATGACATTCGTTGGTCTGCATCAACATTTTGATTTAAACACTTAGACTATTTTTAATAGGATCATATTTTATTTGTTATAGTTACGAGTCTAGTTAATTTTTTCAAGTTTAAGTCTGAAAATTTTTCTCTGTCATTACCTAGTACCTACGTAATTGCTGTATATTATGGTGCTCGTCAATATGTGTAGACAATTAAATACTTTACTGTAGGAAAACTGTTTTTTTTTCATATGCATAGTTCATTAAGAAAATATTTTTTACAAAAATGCATAAGAGAAATAGACCTAATATTTTTATCACGTTGTGTAGAGTAAACACTAACCTACCTCCAGAGATATCTCAATGGTATTTTGATATCTGTATAAATGTATAAATTGTTTTGTTATGTATATACGTATACTCAGTATTTTGTATATAATATGATTTATGTATACTATTATATAAGACATAAATATATTACTATTATATTATACGTATAAGTAAATATTATTTGTGCGTTGTTCATTATTTCCATTATATTCACATTCAGATCGTATAATGAATAATAATGTGGATGTTTATTACCAATAATATAAGCCAATTAGATATAAGCCCGAAGTCCGGATTAAGAATCAATTGGGCCCCGGGACACCATACACTTAGTGGGAATTTTCAACTTTAACTTCAAATAATTGCATATTAACGACTTTATATTATTGTATAATTTTTTACTATACAGAAAATATACAGGGTGTATCTTATGTCATTGTACTCGAGTTTTTATTAAAAATTAAGGATAGATTATATGGAATTTAGTAAAAAAAAAAAGGCGTGTTTCATTATTTTCAACAGGCAATTTTTCTTATAACATTTTCAACATTTTTAAACAAGCAGTTGTACCAATAATAAAATTGAATTTATTTTTTCAAATAGTAACCACTATATTTTTTGATGGATTCCGGTAAAGCTTTTTTTCTGAACATTTTGGTAGTCGAATCGTCAAGTAGTTCGCTAGTTTATTAACTAGGGTCGTCTAAACTCTAAAGTTTAGTATAATATGCATTAATACTTTTAACTGAAATACCTCATTTACAAAAGCTAAATTATTTTTTCTTATGGGTAACTACCGTTTTATATACTTAAATAGTTAAATCGGTAATCTAAAATGTTCAAAAAAAAAACAAACAAAAATTGTTGACAAACATAGTTCATTATTTATAGTAATTTTTTGTGATATAAAATTGAGAATAATTTTGTTTTATAATTATTAATAATAATTTACTTACTATTCCTACCTACTTAAATAACTTTTTTTTTTTAAAACTATATTGGACGCGTTAAAATATATATATTGGGGAGATAAATATGGGCCCCCAAAATCAAGGGCCCTGGGACCGTCCCCCCCTTGCCCCCTTTAATCCGGGCTTGCTGCAGATGTCAAACATCCATGCTAGAGAGGAAGAGGTTAGAATTGCACTTCACGACCATAACTTCCTTATAATACGTTAAAAGCGAAATATGGTACCGGACGTGGTGATCGACCACCGGTTGCAGTGAGTATGAGGTATCTATAAGGACTCTGAATATCAGGGGCAATCTAAACACGTCTGTCATCATAATTGAAGGTGACACAGTGAAAGAGGATCATCGTAGTGGTCATCTGATGCGGGATGACAGTGACCACTCGCTAGTTTTTCTTATACTTTTTGTTGTGCAACTACGATGAGTTTTGTTAATACCTACCTATTATTATAATTGTTTTTTTGCTCAATCATTGTTGTCTTTTAGTATTTTTAATTTTGTTAAATCTGAATTAAATTATAAACAGTAGCATACAAAAAACGATTCTGACGATGGTCTGTCAGATTCGGTTCTACATTAGTATGATAAATATATTTTATGATATATTTTTATTGCTATTATAGTAATTTATTTATTTTACAATAAGTATAATACTATCAATTAACAATTAACATCATTGTAGAACCAATACATCCATTGCTCAGCAAAAATTAATATTTTCATACGGCGGTTAACGACATGCATTCGACATTAATTATTAATTTATAATTAATATGTATTTAAATTTTATGAAATATAATATTTAAAAAATAATCATGTTTTATTCATTATTGGAAATCTACATAAGATTATTCATAAGTTATAGAAAATCGATTTTTATTTAATCTTATAATTTTTTTATCACATTTAAAAATTACCCATTGTTTTATTATAACAGTTATGTAAAATAACATAAATTGGTATACCTATTAAACCTTTTCGTCTTCGAGATATCTCGATGCGATAGTAATTACCTAAATAATAAAAGATGCACTCGTAATTTAAGCGACGAAGGTACTCGTAATAGATGTACTGTAGTAATGTTTGGAGTCCTCGGCGTGATAACTACTATAATAAATTATAATTTATAACCGAACTACCCAATATCTAGTCATTAACGAGTTATTAAGTCAAAGAAAAATCGATTTTAACTTTCTAACTTAATAACTTACTCGTGGTTTTTATTTACTTAGATAGGTACTATTTTTTTTTACGAGTTTAAATATTAAGTCAGTTTTAAATCGAGTCTCCCGTTTTAAATTAAATAGTTAAGACAGTTAAGTTATCATAATGTTATTTTTATTCTTTTAAAGCATAATAACATTTTTAGTGAAATACAACGTACCTCATAAGTTGTTCCTACAGAAATTACAAAAAAAAATAATAATACTTAATTAATTTTTTTGGATAAGCGTTTAAATTTCAAATTTTTACGAAATTCATAACATTTATAAACATTTGCAAGAAATTTTAACTTTAACCACCTTAGACTTGAAAATTAGATACAAGATTTCGTATAAGTTTATTTAATGGAAGTTAAAACAAAAATACCGAAATAACTAGCCACAATATTTTCACACGCTATAAATAAATTTTATATAGCTTTTGGCRTTTACTAATAATACATAAAAAAGAAGCCAATTGAATTATTCAACGAAAATATATATTTGTGCTAAATTAATACAATTTACAGTAGGTACATATAATTATTTAAAATATTTTTACATATACAGGAATATTTATCAAAAGTGTACTTAACTTATACATAATAATATACCTCTAACATAAATAATTTCATAATGTGATACAAATTATTATTTGAACATATCATTTTAATTTTAAATTTTGTACAATTATTTCAAAAATGTTATACATTTTATATATTTTTTACATTTTATACACCTTCGACAGAGCATTGAAATAATTTTTTTAATTATTTCAATGTTCTGTCGAAGGTTACTATATAGTAGCATCTACAATGGCACAATGGCAATAAAATTGCTGGGAACTACGCACAGCACAATAATCGCCTGAAAAATTTTTTAGTTCGTTTCCAAAATGAACGGCGCTTATAGGTTTGACCCTTTCCGTCTTTACCATCTGGTCCATTATCATATATCCCTGCAGTTTCACACAGGAGATCGACATCGCTGCATTGGGTTTGGTCTGTATCTTCAACTCCATCAGTCCCGATCGTGGCAGACGACACTTGGATTGCCGTTTCCTGTTTCATTAACAAAATATTTGGCATCGAACAATACATTTTGGTCAGTCGACTTGAAGCGTAGTAGCTCGCTCGACTCTTGGCCACTTTCAAATCCATGTCTTTCAATGTACAAGATCGGCTCCTAGGTTTGACCAAGGTTACCACTAGGTCCTTTATTGCAGAATCCGAATTCTGCAGATCCACACACCGGCAAGTGACCGGCACAGCTACACTGAGGTCTGATAGGGATTTCGATCTAGTCGTTACTGTAGTAGCTGACGGCGCTTGAATAATCGTTTCTGCAATTTCAGGGGCCATTAACGATATATTTGGCATCGAAAAATACGGCCTAGTCAATTGACTTGCCATGCAATTGCAGCCCGCACGTCCCTTGTTCAAGCTCATAATGATATTTATTGTGACTGAAGACATCGTAGTGCGAAAATTATAATACATTTTAACTGATTCGTAACACAGACGAATACTCGAGATGAAAGACAAATAAATTATAGTTTAATACTAACTCATCATTTCCTTGGATACGAGATTTTATATGCTAACTGTTTCTGGAAATCATTTTAATTCAAATTGAGCCAGTTAATTAAATACGAGAATATATACAGATAGATTTACCAGCATGCTCACCTTAATTTTTTCCTTCAACAATAAATTTACTCAAATTATAATTTTGAATATGCTCATAGACCATATTATTATTTTAAATTGTATAGATTTCTATACCATTTAAGAAGTGCCGTGGTGATACACACTTCTTTTTATATTTAGATAGCACGCGAGTGGAGGTAAATTGAAGTGCAGCATTTGATTGCGGATTAATGTCATTGCGCTTTACGTATAGATGATAAGCGTTCTCACGTGTTTTTCAGGGCAGTTAACTAACCGAGATGCGAGCCTTTCTTTATAACTAGTTCGAAAAATGGTTATTTTTAATCGGCTATGTACATACTTTGTATTATATGATGGATATCAATGGATAATATCATGGTGAATGCTTGCAGAAAAACTTGTACTCGGATTTCGAATAAGACGTCGGTAATATTTCGGTCAAGACGTACAATAAATATGGTAAAAGATATAAATCTCGACCAGAGACTATATATTAGGAGTGATATTGTGGAAATTGTAATGTTTCGAGTTGATGGCTAAACGCGTGCACCTATATGGTATTATGTAGGTTCCTATTGTATTTTATCAAGGACAGAAATATTATTATTTGTGAGTGAATGATGAATGCTATACTGAGGATATTTATAATTATGTCTGTTTACCAATAAAAAAAAAACCAATACATAAATGACAACAAAACAGGTGTCTTTTTTTGTTATACAAATTAATTAGAGCTTGCGGTAGAATTATAAAATCTAGGGAGGTCGAAATGCAGTAGCCAGTAACTGAAGAAAGTTTTTATTTATCTAGACCTAAGGCCATGGACGTCACGTACATTTCTAGTCTAAATCAATGAAAACGGGAAATCATTTTTTTTTTTATTCTTAAATCGTTTACATATTCAAATTGTGTAATAATCCGTTCAATATTCAGTCGTTGCGGAATAGACGTAGACAAAAAACTGGGGCAAACATAATAATTTAAAAATGTTCAAAGTGGTCGAACTCATAAATATAGACAATTTATAATAAAATTTCTGTTTTATAATACAGTTATAGCTTAATACAGTGAATTTCCCTTTTTAAAAAAATTTTTTTTCTTGAAAATTTATACTATGGTTTATTACTCAAGTCGTAACCATTCATAACCAAAGTCCAAACATTTGTAATCCATAAGGTTCGCTATTATAACGCAGGAGCCTCGGTACCATATTATGTAATAATAAAAAAATATGGGTTAGTTTAAATATCTGAGGCCTGGTTATCATTCTTAACATTTCACAAAGCAATCACTTTTGATAAACATTGAAAACCATTCCTTGGTACCTGTGTTTAAATTAATTATTGTTACGAGTTACGAAGATATTAATATATAGGTTAATTTTTCAGACTTTGTGTAAATTGAGGAATTGTTTCTGAATATAATTTTTTGGAACTTTCACTCAACTTTTTTAACACAATGCACAATGTTTTAGTGTAATGAACAAACAACTGACTATATGGTATCAACTTGCATGTAATACTTAATTTAGTAAAATCACTGAGACTCACTATTTTTTTTTGTAATATTTTTTCTGCCGACGAACTGAAAATGGAAACGAAGCATATGATGATGTAAGAAATCATGTTTGTCCGCCTNNNGGGGGTGAAATAATAAAATATAATACAGTCTCGCCGGCACTTGCTACACCACGCGCGTACAAAAGTCATAATATCGTGTCCCCGAGACCTCTAGACGTTGGCAACCGGCAAACAATTATTATTGTTTGTACGAAATTCAATTAGATCGGAAAACACGTCCCATACACAGCTTTTTAATTTTGCACACGAGACACACCGCACCTGCATATAAAAAGCCTAAGTCCGCGTGCTATACGCATTATTACATTTGACCGTTCTTTGAACTACTCCACACGTATACAGGGGACTAAATATTTATGTATAGTATATATATATATAACCAGTAACCACTGTGGGGGAACGCTATATAACAGTATATATTCGATATATATATTCTCCGTGTGCCGGCTAGGAATGTGATAGAGCATAAT
>WHPZ01590436.1:0-10637 GCA_016617965.1 Macrosiphum rosae
AAAAAAAAACAGCTCTAAAAGTTGTGATATCATTTTAAGTCTTATGTACATATACTCCATATGCTATAGTATTTTAAAATTTAAAATTTAAGTCACCAAGCTAAGTTCATGATTATTCAATAAGCTATTTTGACTTAAATGGTATCTATAGTTCAAAGACTTAGCTATAAAATGACATCACAAGTTTTAAAGCCTTTTTTCACACGGAGTTTTTAGGAGTGTTTTTGTTCGGATATCACTAATTTTTGGTTGATACCTATTATTATTATTTGTAAGTCATTGTTACGTGTCTAAAAATAAGTAATAACGTGATTTAAGATAGAATATTATTAAGTAATAACTTTTTTTAAAACACTTACGTAAATTTATTATGGTTGTTACAGTCGAGTAATACGTGGTTTTAAATTTTAATGACATGATATCGTAATTATTAAGACTTGAGAGTGAATGTGTGGATGATGTGGATGGGTGGAGGGAGCAAGCACTGAGGAGACCATGATTTAAGATACACTTAAAGGTATATCTTAAATCGTTGTGGCGATATCATAGTCCATAGATACTAAAGAATATAATGTCTATATCAGGGTTTTTTTAATGATTTTTTCTGACTGCACAAACTTATTCCTACTCTTGGGTTATAGGTACCTAGTAGGGAATTTGTTTACACAGACCAAACCCTACAGACTGTTATCCGTTTAACTGCCAGGGGTGGCTCCAGGAACCAGGGGGGCTCTAGGGGCCCTCTCCCAAAGCTGTATGCCTAAACAATTGTATACATTGTTAAAAACAAAATTACAAAAAAAATCATCATCATTTTCTGAAAATGATGACTTAGTCACCCCCTAATCATGACTCTTAAGCCGCCCCTGTGTCGGCGGTTAAAGATCGCGGCTTTTTTGATGCGTCGCGACTTGCGGTTACGATTACGCTTATTTCAGTATTTTTGTATTTTTTTATAATTTATTTTATTTATTTATTATGTATTTGTTATCAAGTATTGTATTTTATAAAAATTCAATGATACAATTAATAATAATAAAACTATTATTTATTTAAGACATACTAGATTTTTTTTTTTAGCAGGGGATAGCTTACCCAATAAATATTAAATTTATGGGTTGTCATTGCAAAAATTTTGGGAAACACTGGTCTACTGTATAGGTACTGTACTATCTACATTTTTTACTTTCATAAGACTGCATATGCTACTACTGCATACTCAGAAACGATAATATGTAAAAACACATAAATCCCGACTCTATCATTATATACCAAATAAATCATTTTATATTAATGTACTATTTTATTGTAAATTTCAAAAGTTATAAATAATAATTTTATATTATGTTTGTAAATATAAGTAATAATACTTACTAAGTAATATTTATTTGAAATAGGTAATTTGTAATAATAATTGTTTATAAAAATAAAATCTCCGACTTAGGTACCTACCTAATTTTTTTATAATTTTTGTAATATACTTTTACATCAAATAATAGACAAAACGATCATTTTGACGGAATCAAAATTCATCTAGATTACTACAACTTTTACTAAGAAAAATTGTTAGGATATGTTTAAGTAAAAATACTTTAAGTATTCTAATTGTATAGAATGATTATTCAGTTCTTGTCTGCTTTTCTTATTTATAAATTATAATTACATTTTTCATATTATGTTATATATAACTCTCTAACACCACCACAAGCATGTGTTTAAAGGTGGTAGATATTTTTTTTTTGCTTTAAATAACAAAATATAATAAATAATAATGAATAACATAAGCAATTTTTAATTTTAATAGAAACATTTTTTTTTTTTTTGTAGTTTACTCAATTATTGTTTTATAATAGGCATACAATAAAATATATCATCCTGAATTTTTTTTTTTGTACCGCACAATTACTTTTCTCACTGCACAAAATGTGTCTCACTGCACACTAAAAAAACCCTGATCTATATGGCTACATATGCACCTAAAATATAAGTAACACTATCATATTATGTGGTGGGGATCCTCCGCCGATCGCCGTGTCGAACAGTGCATTGTAATGTGGGCCGCGGGTAATATTATTTAATAAAATGTTGAAAATACGCTACTTTATTTAACATAGTTAAATTGACTATAAGCCTATATAACCCTGTTGATATTGTTCAAAATGATTTGAAAAATACACCATGCACATCTACGTACAATTTCCGATTAGATTATTGTGTTTTCAAACTTTCAATATTTACCCACAAATGTTCTATGCTTTCTCGATAAATTTTTTTCTTGAATCGTTTTGATCCTGTAATTATGTTGGGCAATTTTCGTGAGTGTCTTGCCCATGTGTGTATTTTCAGGCGCTATTTTATTTTTATACTTTGCGCGGGATTTAACAACTCTAAAAATTAATAATTTAGAAATTTTAGAAATGTCCTGAAATGTATTCTATTTTAGACCCTTTAATATACTTTCGAGCCCTAATTATTATATTATTTTCGTCGACGACAATACATGAATAATTAATTATACAAGACGTACTATATTGCAGTAACGTACGAGTTGTGTAGTTATTATTATTGTGACCCTCCTTACCCATCCATATGTGCCGATTTCGCCAAACTGTTATGCTGCTAATACACATGTATATTATAACATTATACTAAGTTTGTGTGTGCTCCTCACCGCTCGCACGCGGGGGTGCCGTCAAGCGAACTTTCCCGAAACTATATTATGTAAACTTATAGTAAATCTATATATTGGCAAGTGTGTGACGAAAACGCGGGTCTTATATACGTGCACTGGGCATGACGTGAAAGTATAGTTACCCTCAGTGAATTCTTTTGACGATACTATACCTATACTTAAAAAGTTAAAAACCACCATCAGAGGTGTTGTAATCAAATTGAGATTTTTTTTTTTTTAAATAACTATCAAAAAAACTGGAAATTAATATGATCATAAACTATTAGCAGGCTCTATAGTCGGCACGAGCGAATACTTTACACTTCACCCATCCTGTATAGGTATATTGTATATTATAAAATATCATAATACCTATATTATTCGATAGCCGGTAGCATAATTTGTTCCATACCTGCAGTTAAAGAAATGTGATTTTCGATTTACTATGCCAACCGTATTATAATATTATTTGGCCACGTAAATAGGTAAAATTAATATTATAATATTATTGTAAATTGTAATTTATACCAACATTAAAAACGATTATATGTTAATCGATGCATTTACACGTCTTAATCTTCCGTTCGACAATACTCGCGGCTCACGGCGACGACGCAAGTTTGAAGGTATATTGTTTAACTCGAACTTACATATAAGTACTCAAAAAGAGTGTCCAATACTAAATAATCTATTAACTATTTTAAAAACATATCTATAGTATGGGTAATACTGTTTAGTGTAGTCATAGACTAGGCACTCGAGTCCAAGACACATGCAGTAAGACATCGATTTTAATTTTGGGAAAATTACAATTTCAGATGATAATATAATCATGTATACCTAATCTACTGTATTTCCACTTTGGTGTTAGCTTAAATTACATTTGCGATTTTGGTCGATTATTTGAGTAAAACACGTTGATATATTTACTTACAGCAAGTTAAGTCACAAAGATCCCTTTAAAAAACGTGAGCAGACTGCAGTGCTGCCGAACCTCTGAAACAGTATACCAACTTTTCCATAATATTATGAGTTGTGTCTGTGTAATAGTATGCGTATTATTGTGTAGAATTTGTAGGTACCTTAACGTTCTGTAAATGGACATCGACCAAAAGGATTTTATTGCCCACGATGTGCAGTAATTGAAAATACTGATCGTAAAAGAGTGTCTTTCGAAGTGCAGTTCGAGAAAAGAAATTATCGGCAAGACACGAAGCGTCTCGATCGGAAAACAAAAACGTTACGACATTTCCAACTGGAAAAGTCTTTGAAAAATAAAATGCCACCCGCAAGACGAGAGAACACGCAGTGTATATATTATAATTTATAAACGTTGTGGGGATACCTGCTGCCACTCTACCACCTACTGGTTCAAGGATGATAATTTTGTAGATGATTATGTAATAGCTGTAAGTTATGGAGAGAAAAAAAAACATAATTAGAATTAAATTATAATGTATTACAACACTGTACACCCTTCTGTGGGCCACTATACAACATTATATAATATATATATATCACTTATATACATACAAATAAGTGATATCCCGACAAAAACACTTCGTTACAACTCCAAACGCGTATATAGAAAATCACTTAAAAAAAAACCACCACGACCGTACAATTTAAAGACAGTGTTTCCCTCTGCAGCAGAGTACAAATTGTTTTCTACAAAACATTAATAACGATTTAGTTTACTTGGCCGGAAAGAAACGTGGCAGAGGTATCTATGTATATATAATACGTTTTGAATTGGACAACCGAAAGTGGTTCAACATCCGGCCGAGAACACGGAATTTTGATTATAACGTTTTTCACAGGCAATCCGAGTAAAACGATAAAAACAATATACATGTTCACTTAAGGTGCCTCGCATTTTATAAATCTACTAAATTCTACACCATTGCAGCGATTCCCGACGCGAACAGTGTAGTTTTTGACGGGGCGCATACCGCTGCAGTAATCGAAATCAGACGATCGAACTAGTCAAAGCACAATATTACAATAATATTATAATATACAATGTATCTAGAACGATATAATATGACTGTTTATGTGTGTCACTATATCTTCGTCCGAATCCCACTGGGCAATCAATGTTGTAAATCGCGTAGAGCTGTGTGTTTGTGAGTAATATTGTAAGGTAATTTTTGGAATTTGTAAATTCATCGGTCCGATACACATCGCGTCATTACAAAAAACGATATAGACCAGCTCTACAACTCACAATCCATCGTCTGGTCTGGTGATTAGGACGGAGTGGGGACGGGGCCATAACTTCGCACGCGTCCTATTTATATATTATGTACAATATTGCAGAGTGAGATTACCGAATCCTTCAGATGTACACCCTTCACGTGTACTGCGTGTAATATAATATACATGATATGAAATATTGTTATCTATGCGATGTGTACAGCACGTTATATATTATCGTTCCACAGCGTCGCAACGGTTCCGTTCGAGTTTGAAGTTCGGCCCACCGGTCTTATCGCCCTGGACAATATCGTCCCCGCACTGCAGATAATATTGTACGCGCATACACCACCGCACGAGCGTCCCTCTTGTTCGCGGGGTATAATAATTTACGTCCGGTTTTAAAAGCCTGCCAAGTCCGGGGGACAGCCCGCGAAATTAACCACTGGTGCAGTGCCCGGGACACTGTACGCAGCGATCGCGAGTGGCATACAAAATACCCTCTGGAGGGTTGACCTGAGGGGTCCGCCACCGCCACCGCCACCGATGTCTGATGTGTAACACGCGACGGCTTGCCACTTGACGTATTTTCTCGGCCATAGGTCCCCAGGGCGGCGTGATACTACTACAACTACGACAACTACTACAACTACAACAACCACTACTACTACTGCGACTACTACTACTACTACTACTACTACTGCTGCAACTGCTACACGAATCCGGCCGAAACGTCGACATCGGTTCCGGGGCTGCCGGCTAGCTGCAGCCGCGCGCATCAGATCGACCGTAAATCAATGTTTTTTTTTTTTAATTGAATTTTGACTCTGTTTAATCCTATTTACACGTGGACCGATTTAGCTGGTACAGGGCGATACTCGGGGTGTTTCGTTAAAAATGAATTAAAATTTAATGGCAGTACCTATGCAATATACCTAAATAAAATATATATTATATAAGTACCTACACCTATATACCTATTGGAAACACATAATAATAATAATTATATTTTACACAACGAAATAATATTTTCAGATGCTGCAGATACCTACAATATTATGACCATCACTGTCAACATTCGTTATATATTTTATAATCTCCGTGATATTCATGAAATTCAGATTTATCTAATTCGTGTACCGCGAAACTATTAGGTAAGTATACTATAATGTTATATTATTATAATCATATTATGATAATAATCATTTAATTGCCATTCACCTGGATAATATGAATGTAAGAAAATCCAAATTATAATTAATATAGCCATCGTCATTTTATCTAATACCTACCTATCTTAGATCAGCCATGTTTCATGATCGTATAAAGTTTATAGGTACAAGTAAACTCCTTAAAATGTTACGGCTTATATTTTTGATGTCAATTCACAAACATACGCACCTAGTTATACATTTCGAATAAAATGGACGATATGCATTCGATACCATTGTAAATATGTTTTTTACTCGTAGTCTTATGAGATATTTTGTGGTCTTATAAAAATAAAAACATTTATCACAATCAGACCGTAAAAAATAATATTGTTATATTATATCAATGTATGCTGTGAAGATAATTTATTTGTTGCTATTTCTAATATTTCTAAAATAGTTTGTTACCTATAATATATGTTCTTAAATGATAATATATATATATTTGTTTGTTTTTATATTATTATATAGGTACCGATTTTAATACCTATATATTATGTATTTATATATTTTATATATTGTAGTTGTTTATCAAAAAGAAGATATTAAAATACAGCAACAAAATACTTAAATTAATTCTAATAGCCTACTCAATATTTTTCCTCTACAAGAAAAATCTATGAGTAATAAACATTTTTTTTTTTTAAGAAGTAACCGTGACAACGAAAACGTCTATTTTAAAAATTCGGTTAGACAAATAAAACATCTGTATATACTGTACCTGGCCCAAAATTCAAAAACATATTTTTGTTAAAATATTTTATGCATTTTTCAGGGAAACTGAATTTCACTGTACAGAACTCAGCTCCTCTCTCTCTGTTCCTCTCAATCTCTCACTAATCTTATCTAACCTGTGGTGTTTGTCAAATACTCAAATCTAAAATCAATACAAACATAATCTAATCTCAAATGCGGTTAACTTACGGATGTAAATAATGAAAATTATTGGCAGTAACGCATTACTTTTCTTTACAGCAATAGTTTTTGAAAAACCTCTAGGTTTCACTTTATTTCAATTTTAAATATTATTATTATTACGTATACCTAACATAAGAGGCGGTACCTACTTTATCATAATATTATGTTCAAATCTAAGGTTTTATTTTTCAAGCCTAGTTACCTATATGGATTAATATTGATATTATTTGCGCTTCACTTCATTTTTTGGTGGTATCGCGATGATTGATACAATATGTCGTCATAATATTCACAAAATAATATATATACATAAATATATGACACGGGATAGGAATTTATGGAAATTTTAAGAGGGCTAAGCAAGAGAAATAACCAAAAAATGGTAATTTATTGACGTTTATATCGGAAACGTTTGCAAGAGAGTACATGGCTCCCGGTTTGAATTTTCTAGAACACACATATACCTATACGTTATACCTACACCGTTATGCAGTGTATACAATATATACTTTATATATATATATATATATTACGTTGGTTGGTCTCAAAGAGTATATTGTTATTTATTACCGAACATTACCATAATATATTTTATCCGATACCTATTATTATACTTGCTTTTATTTTATTAAACGCAGTCAATTTTATGGGAAATATAATAATAGTAGCTAAAATCATCATTCGATGATCTATGTGCATCGTATATACGACACTTTCCGTTAATGCCCGCCGAGCATTCGGCTACCGCTATACATATATACGAGCATAATATTATAATATAATATTATATTATATACTGATGGATCGACGACGACGATGACGACGACCGGTCAGAGCCTCGGGTGAAAAATATGAAAAAAACCGTCTTTCATTCACCGCGCTCGTGGTTCGGTCGATACCTACCTAGCCTATATATATATATACCCCCAATACTACCGGCGTATATACCTACCTATAATAATCTCGAAAATTATTATTCTTAGAACAAAACAAATTGTACTATATATATATATATATAACTATTATAATATTAAATGTATATATAGGTACGTCATTATCCGAGCCTCGAGGTAAAGAAGTAAGAAATTCGGTAAGACGCACTGCACCTGCGCGAAACGTCGTCGTAGACACTAGGTAATAGGTATATACCAGAGGCGTATATATATATAGATACTTCTACTTACTGCATATATTATGATTGTTGTATATACGCGCGTGTGTGTTTTTACCGTGTACGACGCGTAACATAGTGAGTACTTACATATATAGATTCGTAGTATAGCCAGTAGGTATATAGGCGGAGGTATCGTATTAACCCGATAACGAGCTGCAAAGTCGGTAAAATAATAATAATATTCCATAAGCAACGGCACCATCAGCAGCAGCAGCAGCTGCGGACACGGAGGTATACCTAGGCTACGGAGGCAGCCTGCACATAGCGTTAAGGCGGGTTTCCACCATACACGTTGGCCGTGTACACGAAAAATGTTCAGCCATGTCCAACAACACGGTAATCGTGTGGTAGCTTAACCTAACCAACCAATCGCAGCAAAGGATTTGTGTGCACGTACACGCGTACGTGTATAGTGAAAACCCGCCTTTTTACACACTCCGTTCATTCAACCGTGGTTCGACCGGAATACCAAACCAAAGCTGGGGTCCCTCGGCTTTAAGTAAATTTATTTAAAATTGAGTACCTATACTGTATACTATATTATTTTGATAAATTACTCTATAACGAATTGAAAGTATACGTCTTACGAAAAAAAAGTCATTATTGTATAAAATCTTCTTAAGCCAAGATAGCAAAATATATTTCATTTTACATATTAAAGGTCGTCACACACCGCAGCGGTAGCGGTAAAATTATTTTGTCTTGGCGGCGCCACCGCTGGAGTGTGTGGGGACCTTAATAGACAAATTTCCGCGGATGCATATATGCTCCAAATCGTACGTGTACCTACCTACATAATAATATCGAAAATTATTATTCTTAGAACAAATCAAATACATACTATACATAACTATTATATTAAATATTTATATAGTTACATATTAAGCATGCGTCATTATCCAAGCCTCGAGGTAAGACATTATCGGTAAGACGCATCGCACCTGCGCGAAACGTCGTAAATGTACGTATAATATGTCAGAGGCGTTTATAGGTACCTACTGCTACTATTACTGCATAATATATATTATTATTATTACTAGAGTATACAATATACACTCGTGTGTGTGTTTTTACTGAACATCGCGTATAACATAGAATAGTGTGTATACATGGATTCGTATACAATATGTATGTATATAGGCGGGATAGGTACCTTATTAGTCCAATAACGAGCTACAAAGTCGGTAAAATAATAATATTTCATAAGTAACGAGCATCGTATCACCAGAAGCAGCAGCAGTTGAACGGAGGCAGTTATACACACTCCGGTTCATTCATTGAGGTTCGATCGGAATACGTCCTACCAAATCAAAGCTGGAGCCCCCTCGGCTTTACGGAAATTTATTTAAAATTGAGTATACTTATTAGTTAAGAAAATATATTTTACTTTACATATTAATAGACGAATTTCCGTGGACGCCTATGCCCCAAATCGTACGTGTACCCACATAATAATATCGAAAATTATTATTCTTAGAACAAATCAAATCGTACTATGCATATAACTATTATATTAAATATTTATAAAAGTACATATTATACATGCTTCATTATCCAAGCCTCGGGGTAAGAAATTCGGTATAAGAGTATAAGAGGCATTGCACCTGCGCGAAACGTCGTATATAGATATATATCACTATAATCAGAGGCGTCTATAGCTGCCTACCTATACTAAAAATATACTACTTACTGCATCATATTATATTATTATTATTACTAGAGTATACAATATATACTCGTGTGTGTGTTTTTACTGAACGTCGCGCGTATAACGTAGAAGGATATAGTGAGTACATAGATTCGTATAGTATGTGTGTGTATAGGCGGGATAGGTATACCTTATTAATCCAATTACCAGCTACAGAGTCGGTAAAACAATAATAATATTCCATAAGTAACGGGCATTGCATCACCACTGAAGCAGCAGCCAGACGGACGGACGCGGAGGTATATAATATTATATACCTGCTACGGAGGCATCACGGCTTTATACACTAATTGAACACAGTATAATATAATATTATTAGAGTATATAGTAGTGGTAGAATTAATGGCGTCGACCTGTGGATTTATACGTTTAATTAGTTTCGGCCGACGACGTCCCTAGCACAGCGGCACGTTCGAACAACTTAATCGAGCAATAATCATGTAGGTACCTATATGATATACAGTGTGATTCACCAAGCACGTATCACACCCCCCCCCTTCCGTTTTTTTCATTTGATTTGTTCAAATTATAACTTTCGGAATTCGTCAGTATAAACTTATGGACCATATTTTCAATTCAATAGATTTTTTATAACGAATCGCGACACTGCGAAGGCGATATTAACTTGTTTTTTTTTCAAATCAAAATCACCCCTTTTAAATGTATAAATTGTTAATCAGATTACTGTTTTGAAAACTTTGATGAGTCTAAATCAGAATGAAATTCGAACTTGTAGTTTTTAAGTTATACGGCTTTGTG
>WHPZ01590436.1:10687-21042 GCA_016617965.1 Macrosiphum rosae
CATGACCACGATTAAAGATAATTATAAGGATGCGTGACTGACGGCAAAAAAGTGGTAAGACCACAGAATAAATTTATTAGATTTAATCTATTCTGGGGTAAGACCAAATCAATTATAATAATATAATCTATTCTGTGATGCCCTCTGTTGCAGGGTTTTTTTAATGAATTTTTCTGACTGCACAAACGTATTCCTACTCTTGGGTTATACCTAGTAGGGAATTTGTTTACGCAGACCAAACCCTACAGACTGTTATCCGTATAACTGTCGGGGGTGGCTCCAGGAACCAGGGGGGTTCTAGGGCCCTCTCCCAAAGCTGTATTCCTAAACAATTTTATTCATTGTTAAAAACAAAATTACAAAAAAAATCTTCATAATTTTCTGAAAATGATGACTTAGTCACCCCCTAATCATGACTCTGAAGCCGCCCCTGTCTCGGCGGTTAAAGATCGCGGCTTTTTTGATGCGTCGCTACTCGCGGTTACGATTACGCTTATTTCAGTATTTTTTTTATATTTTTATAATTTATTTTATTTATTTATTATGTATTTGTTATCAAGTATTGTATTTTATAAAAATTCAATGATAAAATTAATAATAATAAAACTATTATTTATTTAAGACATACTTGATTTTTTTTTTTTAGCAGGGGGTAGCTTACCCAATAAATATTAAATTTATGGGTTGTCATTGCAAAAAGTTTGGGAAACACTGGTCTACTGTATAGGTCATAGAGTATTACCATTGTTCTGTGGTATTACTCTATGGTATAGGCATGACAAAATATATTTTGTCATGGGTAGGTATAGGTACTGTACAGTGTACAATCTGCATTTTTTACTTTCATAAGACTGCATATTATGATACTACTGCATACTCAGAAACAATAATATGTAAAAACATATAAATCCCGACTATCATTATATAGGTACCAAATAAATCATTTTATATAAATGCACTATTTTTATTGTAAATTTCAAAAGTTGTAAATAATAATTTTATATTTTGTTTGTAAATATAAGTAATAATATTTACTAAGTTAAAGTAATATTTATTTGAAATAGGTAATTTGTAATAATAATTGTTTATAAAAATAAAATCTCCGACTATAGGTACCTACCTAATTTTTTTATAATTTTTGTAATATGCTTTTACATCAAATAATAGACAAAACGATCATTTTGACGGAATCAAAATTCATCTAGATTACTACAACTTTTACAAAGAAAAATTGTTAGAATATGTTTAAGTAAAAATACTAATTCTAATTGTATAGAATGATTATTCAGTTCTTGTCCGCTTTTGTTATTTATAAATTATAATTAAATTGTTCATATTATGTTATATATAACTCTCTAACACCACTATACAAGTATGTGTTTAAAGGTGGTAGATATTTTTTTTGTTTTAAATAACAAAATATAATAAATAATAATGAATAACATAAACAATTTTTAATTTTAATAGAAACATTTTTTTTTTTTGTAGTTTACTCAATTATTGTTTTATAATAGGCATACAATAAAATATATCATCCTGAAATTATTTTTTTGCACTGCACAAAGTAACAATTTTTACTGCACAATTACTTTTCTCACTGCACAAAATGTGTCTCACTGCACACTTAAAAAACCATGCTCTGTTGGTTACATGTTGTAACCTATTATTGCTTGGTGCCAATTTCCGATTTAAATTTATTTATACGTCGTAACTTGTAACCTTTAATTAATAACACTATAATATAGTAATATACCTAGTACCTATATAACAATCAATCATCAATGGTATAATGTATTTTATTTCGTAAGAAGTTTGAAATATCACAGAAAAACTTAATGAAAACTAGACTGAGATAATGTATTAATGCATATATTATAATAATTTATAATATTGTACCTTGTCCCTACAGAATTTCAGTTGCTCACACCACTAAAAACTCTTTTCTGTTCCTTAGTCCGTCCCATCCTTGAGTATGGTACCATCCTCTGGAATGGAGGACATTTTCCCCCGGACATTCCCCCCCCACCATACATTTTTGATGCGGACATTTTTTGTTTTTTTATTTTTAATTATTTACCTTCGAATATTAAATTATTATTTTTAACACATATTTTTTAGCTTTTGTTCATATTTTTATTATTTTTTTTTTGTAATAACTAAAAAATGTTTAATCTTAATTTCAATAAAAAAATAATAAACAATATTTAAAACAAGTTAAGTAAAAATATAGTTTTAAGTCTTGTAGTGAGTCCTCCTGCACCCCCCTCCCCTACTTAAGTCCCTGGCTATAGAGTTAGTATTTAGTACTTAGTAGTTATGGGCAAGTGACAAGTGCAACTCGCGTGACGTGTATCGATACACTTTGGTAAAGTGATCATGGTAAGCTAATATGCTACAATACGAATACTTTAGTCTTTAGTAGGCGTTTTATTATATCCACTCGTGGCGTAACCATATAATATGTCCATATAGCTTATACTATATACTAATTATTGTGTATGATATACGGCATAGGTGCAAATAGTGTTTTTGATTTTGGGGGGCGGCCAAAGCCTTAGCCTTACTTTGATAATATTGAATATTAAGCTTTATAAGGGGCCTCGATATGGCATTGATTTAAGGAGAATTATTTAGGCAATTTCTAATCTCGTCGTCGCCACCCGAGATCTATGTGTTAGTCGTAAATGATTATTAGTGTGTGTGTGTGTGGCGTCCATGGGGGTCAATTGTAGTGGTACCACAGATATATACTAATACTAATACTAATATTAGTATATATCTGTGGACTGTGAGTGGTACGGACTACGGAGGGCTCTGGCACGCACATGTCAGTTTGTAATATTGTGATCAATGATCATGGAAAAATGTTTATTTTAACATGGCAACATACGATTCTAATTCCAACAATACGCCGCAACGATTACCTCGATTTGCATTTAGACAAAATATTCTTTTAATCCACAACTAGTACGAAGGATCGATCGAGTCATATTTTTAAAATTGTATTTAGTTCATTGAATATTTAAGTTGGTATTTTTTTAAAAAATTTTTACAATATTTATGGCAATTTAAATTACAAAAATTAAAAATGTGGCTAGATCGTTCCCTCGTATATATTACGGACAATCAGAATATTTTTTCAGAATGAAAATCGCGATAATTGTCGATACGTATCGTCGGAATTAGAAACAGTAGTTTATGGCATAAAAATACGTGGTGATGAGGCCACGATTGGAAACAACATTGGAAATGTTTGGGAGGGGTCTATGGACATTTTTGGAGAGGCTTAGCCCCTAAAGCCCCCTCAACCTCCCCTATTTGCTCCTAGACGGAGCATATAAGACGGCTGGGTTGGGTAGTGCGGTCCTTGGCAATTTGCCTTACGGTGATAAATATATTATATTTATTTATATTTTATATACCTATACGGTTTGTATACACAGTTTATTATAACATCTACTGCGCATGTGCGTAGTACATCGGGTCCTGTTGATCAGCGCAGCCTGTCAAGACCACGCGAACCACACTCTTGTTCCGTCTATTTAGTATAAGCACTGTTCTATGGTATAAGGTCTATTATAATATGACGTGGTAACAAGATATTTTTTATCATAATATCCATAATCGTATTGCGTAACCAAATATTTTTTTATCTATAATCGTGGTTATCAGTTTAGTTTTTTTAATTTTAAATATGAAATATGAATATGTTATTAAATATTTAAATATGTAGACAGCCTGAGTGGCGCCTGACCGGTAGTGTATTATTTTACAATATTGAACAAAAATACAATATACACATAACACATTAATCTTATACAATAGTACAATACGATTGGGTCAAAATTCCAATAATAAATAAATAAAATTCGTTATCTTGACTAATAAAAAATCACAATATAAATTGATTATTTATTTAGTCATATGCCTACTTCTAAGCATCTATGATTTGCAGCACGAATAAAAAACTAAACTTATCTATGGCATAACCTAATTGCTCATTTAACATTTTACGTGTAACTGATTTGACTTTGACGTTACGACTATCAAATTTTTTCTTCTGTCTGAGGTAGTTTTATTATATTGTTAATATTATTATTATTATTAACATTATTGTAGTTGTTCTATCCATTTTAAAAATTTATTTTTATTTTTTAGTTAAAAGAAAATTTTGCAGCCATGCTTGAAGTTTTTGAGTTGCAATGTTTTATTCAAAATTACTTGTGGGGGAAAAAAGGTTTTGCTAGTGAAGTTAGCCGCCTGAGTTTAGCTGGCCAACATATAGATTCTATAGATGAAAAACAGTTCTATGCTGAATTATGGATGGGCGCTCTTCATAAAAGTCCTTCGTTAGTAAAAAGCTCTGGGCAGAAATTGAGTGAATGGATTAAAAGCAACAATGAAGCGTTGGGCGAAAAGTCTAGATTGAAATTTGGTGATGAATTGCCATTTCTAATGAAAGTGTTATCAATAAACTCGGCCCTTTCCATCCAAGTGCATCCATCTAAGGTAAAAATATATTGATAAGCTGTGTCAACATTATTATTTTTACCTTATTAATTTAGGATTACGCTGAAGAACTACATAAGCAATATCCTCAACTATATCAAGATTCTAATCATAAACCAGAAATGGCTATTGCACTTAGTAACTTTGAAGGACTTTGTGGTTTCCGTCCATATTCTGAAATAAGATTTTTTTTAGAAGGTACTTGTATATTATGTTTTTAAAATATAGTAATTTTTATCATAGTAATTCATTTTATGTCAATCAGAAATACCGGAATTCAAATTAATTCTTGGATGTGACCTTATTGATCAATTTAAAAAAGATACTACCAATTCACAATATTTGCTTAAGGACATATTTTATAAGTTAATGACATCTGAAAAAGGAATTATAAGCCAAAACCTCAGCAGCCATAAAAAAAATCTGCAGTCGCTATGTAAGTAATGTTGTTTAAATGAAACCATCAGGCTTTTAAGAGTATTAACATTTGTTTCTACTATTTGTTTGAATGGCAAACAAATAAACACTGAAATTAAAATTATGTAAATTGTATTTGTATTAATGTGATTATGAAATTATATTACAGGTGATGATAAAAAAAATGTATTCTTAGCAAAACTATTTAATCAACTCGATTGTTGGTTTCCAAACGATGTTGGATGTTTTTGCATATATTTTTTAAATTATATTCAACTCTCACCAGGTCAAGCAATATATTTAGGAGCTAATGAACCTCATGCTTATATCTATGGTGGTCAGATTTCTTTAATATTTTATTTCATTTTAGTTAAATGCTTCAAAATTGAATAACTGCTTTTAGTAACAACTTATAATTTATATTATTATTATGTATTTGGGGATTAAGGGATAAAGAAAAAACAATCTACTATCAATCTTATAATCTATTGATCCTATTAAAAATATGTTTGTTTAGATTGCATCGAATGTATGGCTTGTTCTGATAATGTGGTAAGAGCTGGGCTAACTCCGAAATATATTGATGTAAAAACACTATGTAGAGTACTAAATTTTGATGGGGCGCCTGCTGAATCCAAGTTGTTTTGTGGAGTTAAAGAAAACTCTTATACAACACTTTTTAGACCTCCTGTTCCTGATTTTGCAGTGGCTTGCATTAGAGTACTTGAATACAAAAAATAAAATAAAAATTAATAAGCTAACTTATAAATAATATTTTTATTCTTAAGGTTCCCGCGGATGAAATTTATGAATTGTTGAAAAGAGATGTTGCTTCTATAATTATTGTTGTCCATGGTCAAGGCAAAATAACTGCACCACAAGATTTGATATTATCAACGGGAAAAGTTTTCATGGTACCAGCTAATGTCATACTTCAAATACACGTAGGATTTGAGTCTTTAGAATTATATCAAGCATTTGTAAATTTATAAATAAATTAGGTAGAACAATTATTTGTTCTATACATTTTGTCGAAGACATTCTTACTGAAATATACTAAATTGTTGTCAAATAGCTATTTTCTTTCTTTTACAATATTGAATATTTAAGTTTTAGATAGTTTTAAAACTAATTATAGTAACAACTAATAATATTTAAAATCTTAACTAATTTCACATGAATTTGATTATATTCTGTTTTTATGAGAAAAATTGATAATGTGGATATTAAAAAAACTATCTAACTATCATGACAAGAAATAATTGTTAAAATGTTATTTTTATTGGTATTTAAAATATAATATTTAAGGTAGATAAGTGTACCAAGGAGCCTGTTACCATTTTTATTATGTTATTCAATTTTAAAATAAAAGTTGAAATTTAAATCTATATAATTGGATTTCACACATATCATGTACTATTTTTTTAAATATTTATTATGTAATTGAGCTTGCTCGTTTAAATCAGAATAAATGGATGGACTTGATTATATTATAATCCCAGGGAAGAGCTGGATGGGCCATTTGAACATTTAAGAAAAACGCTACTTGAAGTATGGACCACAAGTTACAACAATATTGGATCAGTATAGTCAATAGTATATTGGTATACACTATGGTACTGTGGTTTTCTTACACTCAGTACTGTTTATTTTTAAGAGTATACTATAAGTTTCTTTTATTTAAACTGGGTTAGTTCATACAGATATTGATGTTTTTTTAAAATTAATCTGAAAGTAGATAGCAAGATAAGAAAAATTATAATTTTTCTTTAACTCGTTCACCGCGGATGAAACCCATTTGGTTACCGTGTACCTTGTTATTAAATGCCTTTAAATGCACTACAATTGGTTCAGCGTTACAATTAAACGCTCAGGATTATGGAAAATAAAAACAAATAAATTTAAAAAATAAAGTTGGTAGGTACAATTTCCATTTTGTGTTGCAACTATGTTAGAGAGATATAATATCGGTATACATATTATGTCACAAATTGTTCTGAAAAAACTTTGAACAAAAATTCAATATTTTTGGCCTGGTCGATAGTTTACATTTGACATGCCAGCACCCAGCAGCATTAGAGTTCCAAAATATTAAATGAAAAATGAAGACAGATGGTAAATAAGTGTTCTTAATTACACTGATTGGTTGTTAATTATTATTTTTATGAATAATAATTGTTTTCATATTTTGCAACAATCATGAATAATGGAATGCTTTTTACAACCAATGTATTTTTTTTTTTAAAAGAAAAGAAGATGTTATTCATAACTAGGTTTATAATAGTTAAGAACTACAATTATTTGTTTAACTTAAATGATTTAAAAACAGTAATAACTCAATGTCATATTGCTCAACAGACTAAAAAAACTAAAATATATTAGTATATTTTATAATATGTACATAATGTTAAAATAACATTATTTTTCTTTTACCACAATTCTATTGTTTTACTAATCCTTCTATTTTCTTAAGTACATTATCCGCTGATTGATCAGATAGTTGTTCGCTCCGTTCTTGTCCAAATTCTAAATAAGTAAAATATATCAGGATTTCATAATGACAAATATTTATAATAGACTATCATAAACATTTTAATAATATTGATTTCCAATTTAAAAAAAATCAGATGTATGTACCATTATAATATTGATCGACCTTTATTTATCCTTCCAACATTGCAATTTGAGCAATTTTTATTTTTCCACCAAGTAAATTTTAAGAAATTTTGTCAAATGATACTCACCAAATCGAGCAAAAACTTTTGGTTCCAAACCACTGCATTCGCGCACCAATATGGGAAACTTTGGATTAGCTTTTTTCATCGGTATATAGTATTTTTCTATGAACTGCCTGCAAATAGTTAAACGTATTATCAATCAGAAACAGGTATCTATTGCTCATGCAACCGAAACACTAACCGGACTCCTTTGCTTGAGGGAGATGACTGACATAAGTGCAATCGTAGTTCTTTTAGGTGGCTACCAAACTTAATTGCGGACATGATTAGATTCGGGTATAAAAAAATATGAAAAAGCCAGCAACTTGTAATAACTTTAAATTAAAGTTGAAAAACGTAATAATATGGAAGGTATGAACCTAAAAATGATTTTCAAACGATAACACTTATCAACAGAACGAATATTGATGATCATATGGAACATAAATTGTAGAGGGCAATGGCTTACACTGGTTCGTTAGATGGCGCTGTCGTATCCCCTGTCAAAATATGTTAATTTAATTATCAACCGGCAATTTTTTTTGATAAATAAACACTGATTACCTACAGAATTTCGAATGATTTTTAACGGTTGTCCACAGTTTCCAGTTGGCAGTTTTCCACTCAGATATCCTACTTAACTTTTAAGTTTTAATATTAATTGATAGTTATTAGGTATATAATGTGTATAATCAATATATAAGTATATTCTTATATTATTACATATTTATTCGCTTGTACATTTTAAATTAAAATATTTTAAGTTTAAGATCTTCTTGTGATTTTAAATATATTGGTTACACAAATTTTTTTTGATGGAATTGGACCAAGCTGTGGTATTACGTCATCTCAAAGAATTAGGGTATGAAAATGTCGAATCTCATTTGCTTCAAAAATTCATGAAAGGTAATTAAATAATAAACATAATAAAAAATATAAACATGTATTTTATTACCTATTATATTAGTTGTGTACAAATTAATAAATCATCATATAAATTATTAATATACAAGTATATTTTATAATTTTTAGGTCTGGGCCCAATGTAAGTTTATAGAGGTAGATTACATAGTTGTGCGCACGAGTGCTGCAAATAGTGCTTTTGCTGCACCTGATAATTTATTTTTTGGATACTTTTTAAAAAGCTTGTATGAATAATTTTAAATTCAAATTTAAAATTTTATTGTTAAATGTTGTTCAAATGAAAAATGAAAATAATATTTATCAATGGTAGAAGTCACTTATATAATGTTGGCATAAGCGTGCACATGGGGTCATCATGGTAAGAACTTGACTACCCTCTGAACTTCCCATCAACAATATTATCGTGATGGTCAATCATTTTATTACGTTTTTACCACAGTAAATGAGGTTACCCCATCCAAATTTGTTTTTATGACTTTTTATGACGTGAATATGAATATAATTTATATGTATGTGTGTGTGTTAATGTGTTATGTATGAGTGTATGACTACCCTGTCAGAAATGTCTGCTCGCTTGTGAACACATGTTGGTACACATTTGGACACATTAGTCAACCATGTACCTTCATAATTATATTTACAGGCAATAACCATTAAATCAGGGCACTGGGCACATTAATAGTTGCCCATAATCAAATATAAATTATCATATAATCAAATGATACAAGTACACCATTTTTACCCCTCACACCTTTTGCCCATGCCATAATGAGAGAAATAAGTGAAAAATGTGGGCTACTTATTCTTCAGTTGGGCCGTTTGGTACGCACTAGACACAAAATCCTGCACATACCTATGAATTATGATAGATTAGGTTGTAGTAAAACAGTGGCGGCTATCACGTATCTGAAAAGGTGCTCAAGCACCCCTTTCATAATTGGGGTGGGTGGGCTGTAACTATTGGGTCTTTAAAATAAACTTTAAATGTTAGTAGGTTAAAAAGTTTTTTGTGAAATGAGTATTTTATTTAGGTTACCCGAAATACTGGTAGGGGGTAGGTACTAGTTCATTTTAAGTGAGCACCTGTTATATTTGTCGAGATAACCGTCACTGAGTACAATAACTACTATAATGTTTGTCAATATTATAACTTATAAGACTATTGTTTACAAAGTAATCAACTTATGAATTTAATACTATTTGTTTATAATATATTGTATACCATTAAACATAATTTTTTTTTTCATTTCTCAGGTATATATTTGTTTTTGTGTTTAGTTTTATCAATATGAAATAATTCTAATTTAAAGATAATTTTTTTTTTAATTTATTAATTAATTAAAATATGTATTGTTTTTTTTTAGATTTAAAAAAACTTATCAAATATGAAAAACAAAAAACCCTAGTTGAAGAAAAGGAAAATTTTAATGTTGGTTTAAACAAAATAAGTTTATTAGAAGAAAAACAAAAAATTTTATCAAACAATTATTGTAAAAATCAGTGCTGTAATAAAAAAAGTAATGATGTTTTTGAAAGGCTGGCACGCCCAAGTTCAAAAACAAAAATATGTTCCAAAGCAGTATCAACAATAGGAGTTCAAACAGATTTACAGAATACAAAAACTAGTAAGATAGAAAATGTGACTACATACCTACACAATTATACAGAGTGTCCCGTGAGGGTATACCCATTAGCCGTAGAGGGGGACTCGCCGCCCGGACAAAAACCAGTTTATTGACGTTTTACTAATAAACTAAAAAAATTATTAAAAATCATGAGATTAATGAA
>WHPZ01590437.1:0-16057 GCA_016617965.1 Macrosiphum rosae
TTTTTGTATAATACAGTTTAAAATGGAAAATGGCAACGTTGCAGAGTTTTTTATGCTCAATCGAGTAGGTTTTCTTTTGTATTCTGATTTCCTTTGATACGCCGACAATTTGGCTCAATCGTTTCGCAAAAAAGGTGTTTTATGCTCAATCGTGTCTCAGCCTTCCGACGAAGCCGACGATGTATCTTTAATGATTACAACTTTGATTACAACAACTTGTTAGGAATATTGTAATACGAATCTATCGGATGGACCAAAAAAAAAAAATAAATATTAAATCGATAGTTGAAAATGTCTTTAAATAGCTCAAAAATCTCAAAACAACAACTTATGAGAAACCTTGTAATATAGTTTCAAGTATTTTGATCTAGCGAAAATAATTTTATTGATAATATTTTTAATAATACCAATAAAAATGTCTATTTTATTTATAATATTTATAGCTCATAAAGAGTTAAAATAATTGCAAATGTTATCATATTTTATCGTAATTTTACCATGCATAAAATAGTCATAGAAATATTCGGCTAAAATTTCAAAATTTCACGTACCTATTAGAATTTAGAACGCCACCAAAAACCAAAATTTATTTTGTCAAAAACTTGTTTATCTTAAATTTTTTTCCCACACGGCGTCGCAGACGATATACCCTGACGCATGACGTAGGTTCATTCAATATTTATTGATTAGATAGTCGGCCTTATCTGTCGAATATATCGAGCAATATTTATAGATCGTTTGTCGTCACGTGCGTTTTATGAAGTACGAGTTCGAATACATGCATTTTAGTTAAAGCTTTTTTACTGTTTTTACTGATTTATTTAAACCTACGGTTAATTCTATTTTTAAATAGTCATAACCAGGAGTGACTAAAGGGATTTGTGAAAGCTAGTTTCGACGGATTTCGGGTATTATACATATTATACTGATACATCATACATACATATTATACTGATACACCTGATACACAATAATAATATATTATGGTGTATCAGCTGACAGATATCAGTATATCATAGAATGTTATATGATGTTATGACTTATGATTACACTTACATAGACTTGTGTGGAACATATTAACGAATGTTCAATATCTGGGCTATTTAATTATATTTTTACTAGCTTGCTATATGCCTGTAGGTATAGTCGATTATAGTGTAGGTACGTCGATTATAGTGTTACTATCGTGTAGAAATTGTGTTTTATAGTAACTATAATGTTATTGTATTTCTATCAAATTAAAATTTTTAGCATATTTGAAAAAGCAAAGAGTACTTTAGAAAGTTAACATGAATAACGTTTAATAATTATAGCGAAATTACAAATATTTTGTTAGCGTATAAGCCAAAATTATAATCTAGATTATCACGTTGGCGATATTGCTTAACTACTAAAAAATATCGACTTATTTACAAAAAAGTATTTTTTTAAATTTTTATTCTGGCTCGTATATATATATTTACATAATATACATATAAGGAATAAGATTATAAATTGTTGAATACCGTTATTTTATGAAATACAAGTTAGGTTATAAATTAACGTACTAGTAGCTTGCAGTAGGTAAAGTGCAAAATAAATATTTTATTAGGTAGTTATTTATGTATAAAAAATTAACATTAATACCATTCTGTATACGTTGTAAAGTTAAATCGATTGTAAAAAATAATTTTGTCGATTTGCTTTACTTATATAACTTAAATATAACAGTCATTAGATAAGATTGACGTCGTAGTCGTCACTCGTCCAACAAGTGTCATTTCTATAGTATATGTTGTCACCTACTCTAATGAGAATCAAAATTAAATTATAATAATATTTTATAAATAAATGGTCTGCATCATTGAGTTAAAGTATAATAATCAGTATTTTCACATTTTTTTACACTTAAGTATACACTGGTTACACTTACGTAGTTACATTGTCTTTAGATATTAAACACAAATCGAACTTTTGAGTGGCTGTTTTCGAATCGACGTTAGTTTTATTCTCAGTTGTAACTGTGAATTGTAATCATTTTATATAAAATGAATCAAACCATCATTCAGATAAAATTTTGCCGGACATAGAGCATGGTGTATTGTCATTATAAAATATGATAATCATTAAAATCGGATCATGGATATTCGTTGAAATTATAGTTTAAAAAATGCAATTATCGTACGTCAACAAAGTAAATATTATGAATAGTATACGACTGTTGGTAATTAGTTTGGAAAAACAGAATTACCATTGGACACTACTGATTCTACTATTCATATACCTATAAGTGGTCTGAAGAAATATTATCATCCAACATCATTAAATTGATGTTTCTAACAGATTAACAAAAATAGTTGTGAATTTCCATCTTACGTGCCATCTAAGCTCATATCCCAACTCAACCGCAATTGAAAGTCTCGATACAGGATATAGTACCAAGTTGTATAAGTACGTCTCATTTCTTATCCATATTATAATATTCATTTTAATTGGTACATACAAATTACAAGTACACATATACAACTGTCGTCTACGTAAATAATTATGGATCAAGCCATTGAAGAATACATAACGTACACAAACAATATTCTAATAATATAATAATTGAATCAATACTATACGCTTGCTGCTTGCATAAACTCATATTATATTCAAGAATAATGAAACACAACATTTAATAAGTGAGTCGCTGTCCATTGACAAACACCTATATAGTGTTCTCTTTCTTAGGCACTAAAAATCATTCTTTAATACTGTCAACAATTATTTACATATTTGAAGTCTCAGCTTATTTGCTTCATTGACCTACTTTGCTACTCAGGAGTTACGAGATACGTATTGGTACTTACATGTAAGTTAACATACGGTTTTTACAACAACGATATACGCTAATATGAAGACTTAATTATTATCTTCTATCGAGATATTAACTAAATTATAGTATATCTGTCGTAACCACTTAATGAAATCGATCTTTTAATGAAAAGAGGACCATTTCATGAAATGGAAATGAACATTTTATAATTCGTGAAATTCGAAAATATTTCACAAAATGATCACTTTTTCATGAAGTGGTCACTCCAATTTAACAACGTGTAATTGTTCACAATCTGGTCGTTCACTTTGTGTACTGAACTACTGAAAAACTGTGTACTAAACTACTAAACATTTATCGCAAACGTCAATAGTTTGATTATATCCATCGTCTCGATGTCAAATATAATAAATATTATCTGTATATTCTATATGACTACAATAGTATAATTATACCTGCCTAATTGCCAGACTATCTGAAATGTGTAGATGATATTTATTGGTTTTGATAAAAGTCATTATCATGTCATATTAGCATTTAGGTAATACCTTGATGTTAAAGCAGTGTATAGTTGCCAAGTTTAATGAAAAAAACTGAGTTTTACCAAAAAATGGATAAAAATTATTTGGATAAGCCTGGTAAAAAACCATCTAGGTACAGCTGAACAAATTGAGTCAAAATTAATGACGCTAAATTAACGTAAGAACCTACATACTAAGTTACCTACTTTATTTGTCTTCTGTTCTATTTTATTATATATTCCGTATTACCAGCGTTGGGTAAATTACGTTACTTGTTACAAATTTACAATAGATATTTTTTTTTAAATTACATTTTTATAATATGGACAATATAATAGAAATATGATATAAATAGTTATAAATACATTATGTATAGATGATAATATAACTTAAATTTATCTTTATAATATAATAATCTACCTATTCTACCTATATCTTTATGGTATTGTAGAAGTCATAAATAAGTATACTTAATAAATACATTTTCACGAAGTGTAAAATATCCGTTTCCATTCCATGAAACTTCATGAAATGGTCATCTTTTCATGATAATTTCGATTTCACTAAGTGGCTACGACATATCTACCATTGTAAAGATATTATAATAAAGAAGACACTGCCGACTATTGTAGGTACTTAAAATTAGAGAGTTTTTTCAGTTATCACAATGACAAGGGTCGAGACCTTGAGTGACGATATTTTACGCGATAGATAGTGCGGTCCAAGGAACAAAGGAGAGAGAAAATGCTTTGCTTCTGAAGAAATTATATTATATTATAATATACATATATGTATATATATATATATATATATTCAGTTGATTTATTGCACTCTCATTACTTTTTTACTCGTAGCTCACAATCGGACAATCGTGTAAATGTGTAATACAATGTCCATCACGAGAGATCGTAATAATAATAATATAATATACGATATACCCAGAAGGTGGCTCCAGAGACATGGTTGGGGGCTAAGTCAGAAAACTTTCGATGTTAGGTATATGTTTTTTTTGTAATTTTGTTTGTAACAGTGAACAATTTTTTAGAAATATGGAATGGGAGGGGAACCCAGCCGCTAGCCCCCCTCCTGGAGCCGACCCTGGATATAGCTATAATAACCTGTACACGTTATTTTACATAGGTACCTAATCTAAATTCAGTTATAGTTAGTAGGTACTTAACACAAATGTTTAAGGTGTCCATTAAATAAATGATTATGCAATTGATTTTGAATCTCCGAGTAAAACTCCTAGTATAATAGTTGACAGTTGTTTTCATAACATTCAAAGCATATATTGTTTAGTTTAACCATATTATTGTTTGTTGTTGATAAGTCATTACTCTTCAAAGCAGGGGCGTAAACAAGGGGGGACCCCCCCCCAAATTGGTTTTTATTGCCTTAGTCAAAAGTTTTGATAGGGTGGGGGATTTTCTAATTTCCCCCTCCCATTTAGATATGTCGGTTTTTTTAACCCCCCCCCTTTCAGAAATCATGTCTACTCCACTGCTTCAAGATGAATATTTTAAGTACATTTCAACATTTTATTTATTTGAATTGTTGTCAAGGAAATTAATTTGAAATCAGTTAGCTATATGCTATAATATGGCATACCTTGTGCTATAACGCCTGTACTGTTACTGTATAAGATGAATGATGTAAACATGAAATTAGAATTTCAATTAAGTTGATGATGAAAGTTCAATAAGAAAACGAAAATTTGGAAATGTTTCGAAAATTACAGATCTGAAAGTCCTGTTAGAAACAAGTAGATAGGTAAATCACTTGCCAGCTTTACATGTGCCAAGCAATCACGATTCACAGCTGTCTATAAAGCTGGCTATAAATCATTGATCTGTAAAGCTCGATGGATAAATCAATAGAGCAACTATATCGTCCAACGAGGGCACAAGGCTTAAGCAACGCATTCGCATCGCATTAATCGCAACCAACATGAGACTTTTTGAGGCGTACCCATAGGCTTAGCGCGATGGAATTTATACATCGGGGGCTATTGTAGCCTATTGTTTTTCTGGCACATAACATAAATTCTAAAATTGTAACCGAAAACCTTTACGGGATGGGGGGCTGTGACCCCCTTAGACCCCCCTCCCCAATTTTCGTACTGCATTTAAGCGTAAATCGTCTGTCTTCGATTCATTTTATTATTATTTCATTATTTCGCAATCCACTGGCGTCGCACGAACTCGCAACGTCGCGGCACGTTATACGTCAATGTTAGGCCCGTTCGCTCTCCGGATTGGTCGGCCAGCGACACGTCGTGCGCGTTTGCCAACTTGTCGTCGGGTCGAACGTCGTCGGGCGTAACATAATGACCGTCTAATGTCGTACGCGTTTGGAAAAGTCATAGGCCGCCCGGCGACGACCTCCGATGCGTCATGACAACGTGAGCGCGGCAACGCCGTACGAAACGGAGCCGCTCGGCAGCTCGCTGATAAGTGCAGTCCCGATCGTTTGTTTTTCATTGGCCCGTTGGTCGTTCGCTGCCGTATAAACACGTTATTTGCCGTAGTCGCAGTGCACGTTCCCGACGTCTGGCGTCCGAGCACTCCGAGCCACTGTAGGTCTGGGAAATTGGTGGGTCTCGGGGTCGTGAATTTTCCGCAGTTGTTCGTGCCCAACCGAACCACACTGGCACACTGTAATTTGTTAAGAAAAATTCCCGTCGCCGCGTAAACGTTGTTTCGCCATTCGCCGTCCTGGCCTGGGGGGGCCGAGTGCGAACGGGGGGGTGGACAATAATATTATCTGACGGTGAAACTCGAACGGCGATAACAGCGCCGTCCGCACTCGCTGTCGGTTACGCGGTCGCGTACGACTGATATCGCGTATCGACGGCGTAATATTGCTGAACCGATCGAGGAGGCTGTGCGTCGTCTGGGCTGGAAACGATCCGGCCGTCGCGATATCCGCGTCGGATGTTTCAGTACTGCCCGAAATTAATTGTTCGTCCCGGACATGGGTGCACAGTAGTTGTCGTAGTGTAGTGTAGCAATCGTCCCGTTTCTCCCGACATGCCCGTCGAGACGACTAGCGAAACGGCGGAACAGCAGGTTTCCACTGTGGAGGAGGACTCGCCGAAACAGTCGGAACCTGACTCGCCTGATAGTAAGTTGATACAACTTGTTTTTTATTGTTTATTCGCTCGTGATCTGACCCTTGTACTTGTCAGGCACATAGTTTATTGCTTGTTTTAAAATTCTGTTATTATTGAATGCATATTAGAACGAAAAGGGCCTAAAATTTGATTTTAATAGCGAATCTCAGAATCTGTGTACGTTATGAACAATGATGCTCGTTTAAATATTACAATGACAATGTTTTTACTGTTATTTTAAATACCACCAAACCAATATAGGTAATATTATGTTATTGAACGATATTTTCTTATCAGTGTTGATATTTTTAATTTATTAATTAAGAAGATCTCACCATTTTTGTTTAAGAACCTATACCTACCTATTTAATTTTTTTTCATGTCAAATAAGCTAATATATTTTTGGATAACGTTTAAATATGAACATCAATCCAAAATATATTTGTTTAGTATAGGTACTTATAATTACATGCAAGAAATATAAACCCCATTGCGTATTTTGTTTTTTTTTTTTAAATATTTAGCAATTAATTTATTGTATTGGATCACTGCTAGTTAATTGTATAATATTTTCTTAGTATTGATGGTTAGGTAGGTAATTACTAATTAGTAATTACTAATAGGTTTGTTAGTTGTTACATATTTGAAATGTATTTACCAGTGTGTTTGGTGTAAGATATGTATTTTTTTATTTTATTTAGGTACCCAATTGATTTAATATTTTTAGTACAGAAGCACAAAGAATATTTTATGATAACGTTTAAACTATCAAAAATCATAAATTGTTAAATGTTTACCCATTTTATCTTATACCTAATATTAGATTTTACAAGCAATTTAGCAGATGCCCCCGATAGGTCACAATGTCACATATTGAACTAAAGATAATATTTTTTGCAATTTGATCTAACATTGATTCATTGAATATAATTTTTATGTATTTTTCAGTTGAACTTCCTGATGATGGTCCAACACCTTCAACATCAAAAAATGTGTTAACAAATGGTTTAAAGCGACCTTTGCCAGATGGAGTAGACGGTGAAAAAAAAAAAAAATTCAGACTGACTGAATTAAGTGATGACGAACTGGAAGTTACTTACAAAGATGATAGTGGAGAAAATCCTATTGAACTGTTGTTACAAAAAGTTTCGGAGTCTATAGAAAATGATGATGAGTCTAATGTTTCCAATAAGACACGTCGTGGTATTCTTAAGAATGGAAATAACTCATCCTTTAATAATATTAACCACAATGGTAACTATGGAATTGACGATAAAGATTGTAAGAAGGATTATCCAGGTAAAAATACTTTAAGTAAAGATATTAGTAAGGAAAGAAAAAGAAAAAATCCAAGTGAAATATTACTTAATATATTAAATAAAGTTGAGAAGAATTTTAATGATAGTTGTGAATTTGTTGGAAACAGTAAGGATACTGTAAAAAATGGTAAAAATATATTAACTAAGAACGATATACTTAGTAGCAATGGTATTTCATGTTTAAATAAATCATCGTCATCAGACAATTTAGCTATCACTGAAAATTCAGATCATGAAAATGTTGCTGTTGTTAATGATATTCAGGTAACAGAAAATATATCTACAGCAGTTAATGATTCAACTGTGAGAGAAAGTAATTCAAACCTTTCAAATACCAAGATATGTACAGTTGAAAACACCGTAAATAGTAAAAAAAATGATGCAGAACCTTTGCTAGAATTTAAAAATAAAATACATTTGACAAAAAATACTGATGAAACTACATCTATAGAAATAAAAAATCCATGTAATAGTAAGACAAATAATAGTAAAAAGGTCGATGTTTGTTCTAATAGTATTGGTCAAGAATTTCATGTCATAGATTCTGACGATAATTCTGACATTTTATCATCTGATTTAACTGATTCAAATATAGATATCAATAATATTATACTTGGAATAAAGAAGTTGTCGAAAGAGAGTTTTCCAGAGTTATTAAAATTGTTTAGTGAGAAAGAAATGACTTATGACGTAAGGAGATTTTTATTGTTTTTAATTTTAATTATATATTTTATTAATTAATATATTAAAATTGTGTTATTACTATTGTTTAGCAATTTGACAGCGTGTGTACACAGAAAATTGTTGAAATGATGACAGATTATAAAGGCTGGGGTAGAGAACGTTCAGAAATTCAAGCGTTGAAGAAAAAAGAAAAAATCTGGCGGTCAAAATATAATTTACTAGATAAACAATTTAAAGAAATGAAGACTATTGTAAATGTTCATCAACAAGAGTCAAAAAGCAATGAATATGTTAGACCACATATAGTTACAAGGACGGTTGGTTTACAAGCAGTATCATGTCCAAAAAAGGTAAATCAATCGTGTGATAAAAATATTGGGTACAAAAAATATTGAAGTATGTTGAATTATTTGTAGGAGGGTATTGTGAAGTTACCAAAACAAGCGATTTCCTTGTTAAAATCTGATCCAGTAAGTATTACTCTTGAAGATGACGATGATGTTGTTATATTAGACTTTGAAACAGAACCTGCTAGTTCATCAACTTCAAAAATTACAAATGTGACTACAAAAAAGGTAATATAGTACATATTACAATTGAAGAATATAAATACTATAGATCGCTCACTGGCCCGTATTTACGCGGCGCAAAAAATTGCCGAAAATGGATGTCACATCATGATCTATAGTATTTATAATCAATGATATTACCTATTATAATTTGTTGAAAGAAGTATTTTAAGAAATAATTAATTTAGTTATTTGACACAAATACTCATTTTTTGATAATTATCTTAACACAATATATTTATTTTATTGAGGATTTTATACTGATAATTTTTTTTTAAAAACAAGATTGTTTTATTTTTATTATACATTTCTTTGAACTCTGTTTTAAGAAGAAGTAGGATTTATAATTGTAAATACTTCTTATGGCATCTTTATAACTTCAGAAATCTGGTCTGATGGTGATTTGACTTTTTGCATTTTTCTGTGTATTTTCTCAAAAAAAAAAACATTGAATAAGGAGAAGACAGTTAGAAATTTGAGCTTAACTAAATACTCACTTAAATATTTTTTTATTCTTACATAATATATTCCTATTTTTTTTTTTTATAGCAAATGCCTCCCTTAGTTAGTACATCAAAAACACTAGTAGAATCTCCAAAAAATGTTACTGCATCTCCAACAAATGTAACTGCATCTCCAACAAATGTAACTGCATCTCCAACAAATGTAACTGCATCTCCAACAAATGTAACTGCATCTCCAACAAATGTAACTGCATCTCCAAAGACTGTTACTGCTGCAAAGTCTTTGAATCCTATCAACATTGGCACTACTCCTACTACTATAGATCTAACAGGAAATGATGATGTAATTGAAGAGTCAAATATAATCAATTTGGAGGATTCAATTTCACCTATCAAAATTCCTCACCAAATTGCAGCGCCGCGTATACCATTGGTGGTACCTAACTAATTTATTATTAAACTATATATGATTTTAAACAATTTAATTTTAAATTAAAAAATATGATTGACAACTTAAGTTGTACATTTTCTAGAATAAGTCTCTAACACCTATAGAACAAGACTCACAATTTAAGGGAGCTGGAGCGTAAACCATTCTAAGGAGAAAAACTAGTTATTTTATATTTCAGTTAATATGGGTATTGTGAATGTGTTGAAAGTAAATGAACATTAGTGTGTGTAATTTGTAGTACTGATCATGTTGTATAGGGGATTCATAGTTACCGGACATGTACGTCTGTAATTTTAACAACAAGCATGCACATGTCACCACTATTACTTTATAAAATTACAAACATATTTTTCAAAAATTACTGCCAATGACTTCAATCACTATGCTCAGTAGAATGTTGCGATTTAAATTTTGAAAGCAGATTTTAATTCTTCTCTAAATTTACTATGCTTTAACTATCGTACATTTTTCATATTTTATATCAATGTATTTGAATTTTTATTATAAATATGATCTATTTTTACTCTTTTTGTCAATAAATTTTTAGGTAAATAAAAATAAAAATCAGAAAAATGAAATTGTGAAAGCACAGATGATTTAGTGAAAAATTCAAATCTGATTTCAAAATTAATATCAGAACATTATATTGGATGTAGTGATTGAAGTCGAGAGCTATGTTTTCGACCGAAAATGAATCACGCTTCAGCTTCCTTAAAATTTATAGTTTTGAGAAAAGGCAATTTGAAGTTTGAATCTGAGAAATATTAAAGAGTTATTTACCTATGCTCTTGAAAAAAAACTTAAATACTTTCAAACATACTTTACAATATGACTTTTTTTTTAAATATTATGAAATACTCTCTTAAACCCAAAAAGTTAGACTTGTGGCCTTTTACAATTTTTTAAGCAAACTCAAAGCCTGCCTTATTTTGAAATGTGGGTTTATTGCATACAGAAATTAATTTTATGACTGATTGAATTTCCTATTGTGACTGCAATATCACAAATTATAAAATGCAATACCCCAACAACTCTAAATATTGCATTTTTCAAGCAATATATCACACAATAATTAGTTGTTGTTTAGTGCAAGAACACCACAAATCGAAATATGGCAGTCTTGAATTTTGACTTCGGTGATTAATTGAATAAATTAAAATACATATACTGCTATAAAATATATATGGCTCTCTTGCTTTGAAAATAAGTTAAAAATTATAATATAATTCAATACTGACCCATCTTTTTAGCGACTAAATTAAAAATGATATTGAATGTGGCGGTCTTGTATTATTTTTTTACTATTTGAAAATATAACTCAAAATTGATGAATATTGAGTTATGGCAGACTTGTTCTAGAGGTGTGAATTTCATGTAGACTAATTTTTAGTTATTTATTCAAAGCATGTTTAGAATCAAGACTAAACTTATCTATAGTGACTTAAAAATTAAAAATGTCCTTAAACATGGTGTATCCCCAAGATATACCTATTAGCTGTAAAGGAGGATTCGCCGCACGGATAAAAACCGGTTTTTAAGTCAATATGCTGAAATATGCAATAACCTTTAAATATGCAGTAATATGCAAAAAAAATATTTGCCATTAGCTTCAAGCTATTAGAATTTGTAAAGATTACTGACATAAATCCTAAAAATATGCAATTGCATTAAAATCTGCGCTCTACTTATGAGTTGTAATGTTTGTTTTAATTTATATATTTATTCATAACATGTTTGGTGATTTTTTGGTAGGTATAAACATTTAATTAATTATTGTTTTAGAACGGCCATTCGGGAAATACTATTACTTATTTAGAGCTATCTAAGAATCCATCATCATCTTCCTCAAGTTTTACAACGGGAACAGCTTCAGTAAGTTAATAAAAAAAATGTATAATTTTTTCTTTTCATTGATTATTATAATTATTATTCATTGTAGCACTCTCCTCAACGAACAATTGTTTTAAATAAAGATACCATAAATACAAGTCCAAAATCCAAAAATCTTAAACCAGTTTTAATAGAAGGTAAGTTTTTAAATTTTAACTTAATTTTAAATATTTATTATATATTATAGTTATCTCGGTGTTTCAAATTTATTAGATTATTGGAATTATTTTTACAAAGTGTCACATATGTCTTAAGAGTTAAGATACAAACTGAGCCATACTTAGAATGGTTATGATCAGAGATTATAACATTTATTGATAATAAAGTTTTCATTTGTTGGGTATAATCAGTTAAAAGTGCTAAAAATAATTTCTTTATGAATATTTTTATTTTCCATATTTAAAATCAATTGTTGAGAATAATAATTTAGCTGCAATAAAAGTGAATCATAATAATATTTATCTGATTAAATTACCAGAAATATTTATTAAAATTTGTATTTTATTTTAATTATGATTTTTTAAACCAGTTTTACCTAAATATAAATATTTTACTACCGAAATTAAAATAACATTAAATAAAATAATTAATAATGTTGTTGAATCAACAACCGATTATGTTTGGATTATATGTCAAACCGATTATATTATTATCTTAGTCAGTCATAATAGTTACTTCACTGTCATTTAACTATATCTGTTCTTGTATATTTTGTTGTGTTAGGTATATCTTAAGCTTTGAAAAAAGTACCAATTATTAGAACTACATTTTGATTTTTGTACATAATATTAATTTACATTTTTATAAGATACAAAGTGCATTTATTATCGACCTTAATTTTATAACACTCATTTATATCTTTTACAAAAATGTTTGTACTCAGTAATATAGTTTTTGAAGCCTCTTCTCTATTATATATTAGTTTAAAATATTGTGTGGTAAAATACCATTAATTATTATAGTTGTAATTTTTTTATTCATATGTATTAAAAACAAATATACATTATAACTGTAGTATAAATAATGATATAAATTATTAATTGTTATAAAATATATATTAATATGTATGTATCAGCACTTAGCAATAATGGTAATGCAAATGTATAAATATTTTTATAAACACATGTCTAAACCCTTGATCCATTTCACTTCTGGTATTATTGCATTAATTCCTTCAATTCCCTGACTAAGTTTTCCTGCCTGCCATTCCATTAAGTAAGCTTATGTTTTTGTAATTATGTACTTGGTATGTTGAGCATCCATCAGTGCCTATATAGTGTTATTTGTTATGCTATTGTGATTGCTTCTGTTTGTTAGGATTTCAGCGTGTTTCAGCGTTACAATAGCATATGCAGAGCACGAGCAGGTTACCACTTTCCTTCTCCCGGCATTCCATTTTAATGTAATCTATGGTTTTTCATTTGTTGCTACAATCATACGCTCAACTATCTTTCAGTCCTCATTTATACACTGTATCCATAACGACCATGGCCGGTCTTTAGTTGATTTTGTACAGACTACTTGTGCCTGGGCAGTTCCATTCCTTTGTGGGATCCATCACCAAATTTTTGTTTACTATAGAAAAGTTTATCCATTCATCATGTCATTATGTAACATTATTCTCATCATTTCTTAAAAAGATGCCTATGAATGAGTCATTGAAATCAATCTGAATATGAGCACGTACATCGTTAAATGTTGTCCATAATACTGACCCCTTCCTGTCCTCTGCATTTTTGTGATTAGATTTTCTTTCCTTGGTATTTCGTGTGTTTGGTAATATGTTTGTTAAATTATGTAGTCATTACAATGGAATAAATTTTACTTTTAAATTTGACCCTGTTGAAGCATCATCCCCTTTTCTAGCCAGCTTCTACATCAGATTAATTTGTGATCTTAATGACTTAATTTCTCTCTTACATAAAGTATTTGCTCTTAAATGTAAGAGTGGTGTCAAATGTTTTTCTAGATACTTAGGTGTGAAGTCGTGTTTAATTTGTACTCCTTTGAATACGTAATACTTTTAACTCCCCATTTTTAACTCTATTGCTCAGATGAAATTTACATACCTCCAATGAGGATTTGCAGGATTTGGCTTTAAATGCTATTTATAGAAGTATTCATATATCATATTCGAGTCATCTGTTAACGTCATCTAGAACCCTTTTCTGGTATGGAATTGCAATCAATCGAAACTCAAACCCTTTATTTGTATACAATTGTGTATATTATACAAGTTAAATAGGATGGGGGCTAGAATTGATTCTCAGGGTGAGTCCATTATTGAGTGTGTACCAGTTGCTTCCTTTTTTGCCCAGAAATACTTAAAAAGTACATTGGTTTGTGATCATCTTATCTATGATTGTTACTAATTTTTTGTATGGAATGACTAGTAATTAATTCATAAGACTGTGACTTGGGACTGTTTTATATGCTGCACTTATTTTAAGTCCCCTTTACAATTCTAATACTATTAAGGCTGTAAGTACAAGTACTTGTTCTTCGTATCCTCTGTGGTGATCCTCAAATCCATTTATAGTACCCAGAAAATCATTATAGAATATAGTTAACTTGATACAAATTATCGTTCTTGCAAATATAATAAACTAAAAATTATATGGTTTTTGGGTATATTGTATATCCCATCTGAGGGGGGTATCCTTGTTGGTTTTCTTTATTACATTATACAATAGACATACACCTCATTCTATATGTGCTTAGTACTGGGTTCATAACAACATTTTTATTTTTTGTATTTAAATTCTCTTGATAAAATATTAATAGTTATTAAAAATTAAAATATTGTTATTAAACAACTTAATTTTGAATATTACAGTGGATTTATTTACTAAATCAGTTGGATTTATCAATTTTATTAGTTATTACTCTAAATAAATAGAGCTAGATACTAGATGTCTTAGATTATAAGACTACTATTTTAATACATTGTGTGCTGTATCAGAATATTAAATAATTGATAATGTTATTTTAGTGTCACGTGTTGATCCTGTACTAGTTCAGCCTTGTACCGTTACTTATACTGCACATTGTGTTCCAGTATCTGGAAAATTACAACCAATGTCAACAGCCTCTTATACACCACACACAATAACAATGTCTCAACTTTCTGCATCATTAAAATCATTAACTCCAAGTTATACAAGCCAAATACCATCATCTCGTATATCTGGATCAATGCCTGGAATTGTCTTGCCACAGGAATCTCCTGGAACATCTTATACTACATGCCGAGTACCGATATCATTAGGTGCAATACCTCATACAGGATCTCAATCGACAAGAAAACCGCCACCTCCTGCGATACCACTTTTAGGAGTATGGCAATTTTGTTATTATTTTTATTTATACTATAAAAAGAAAAAAAAAATAATCTAAATTTAAATTATACTTGTATAATAACATATTATTTTGAACTTACAGCATCCTTCTCCAGTGCCCGGACTTCCAAATCAAAAGAGTCTTCCTTCGTGGAAAAGATTACCTCCCGCACCTAATTTGTCCATTACCAAATCAGAAGTACAAAATACTCCCCAAGGTAGTAATATTAAATAACAATATTACCAAACTTATAGATTTCTTACATTTTCTACTTTTATTTCATAGCATTAGTGCTCTCGTGGACTATGAATATTAATAAAACAATTGCAGACATAATAAGTTATCAGATATATGCTTATCAAGAGACCCCTGATCAACCACCTAACATTGAACTATGGAAAAAAATTGGTGATGTGAAAGCTCTTGAACCACCAATGGCTTGCTCACTTACTCATGTGAATATATTTAAATGATTTTTTTTGTTTTTTGAGGGCAGATCTTATAATTTATATTTAAATTTATTTTTATAGTTTTCAAATGGTCAAAAATATCATTTTTTAGTAAGAGCTGTTGATGTTCACACTCGTGTTGGGCCATTTAGTAAACCGCAAAGTATGTATTTGAAATTAATTTAATGTTAGACATTAGCAAGTTAAATATTAATATTCTGGTATATTTTTTCTTAGGTATATTATAAATGATTTTAAATGTTTGACATTAAGAAGTTTATCTCCTACCATAATGTTGTTTCCATCATGAAGTTATTAAGTATTTGGCTTATTTCTGTGCTAAATAACTTAATAATTATTTAAGCTTTACAAATGATTATTATTTTTTTATTTTTGTGATCCATTCATAGTGTGTTAATTTTTCTTTAAAACTCTATTATTTTTTGTATATAAAATAAA
>WHPZ01590438.1:0-21340 GCA_016617965.1 Macrosiphum rosae
TAAGCAGAATGTGTGCAACGGTTCCGACGGAAGCGATTGAGTTGCGTGTAAGTTTTGAAGACAAATTAAGCTGACAGTACCGCCCTGGAGACCCTTGAGTCACCTAAAAGTTAAGATTATTGGTTAGGGGCCTCACAAGCGCTCTCGATCGTGGCCTTTCCAGGTATGGTGGTGTAGTGGTCTCATCAATGGCCACCAACGGTTACGGGTCGAAAACGTATCGGTCACTGCAACGGTGGTTTTTACCACGGCCGAGCCAGGCTTGTCGCAACGGATTTCGCTGACACTCCTTAATGTTTTCACCACCATAATTGTCATCGTTCACAAGCACAACTACTATAACGCACCGGCCAGCAGCCACTATGCCTCCGTAACGGCGTTTAGACTTTGTTAATATTACGAAGAAAAAACACAATAGAAATAATTTAGTATTTGTATAACTCTTTTATGATTAAATATTTTAATTATTTAAATAACAGATGTAAATATTGTATTTAACAACGATATAATTGTGATAATTTGTCCAAAACGAACTTTATCAAATTCATTGAATATATTTTAAAAATTACATGCTAAATATAATAAATATCTATATAACAGCTACAATATACGTTATACGCACGCTTACATTTTATTGATCAACGATGAGAATCGACCGACATACAAAATCAAAAATGGAAGATCGTAGTATTACAATTATATACTTGAGCCAAATAATATTAAAAAGACAAAAAACAACAATAATAATATACTAATGATATACAGTAAGAAGTAATATTATTCATACATCGAATAAAAATAAATCAGTAGTATTTTGACACGTTTCTTAAATTCTAAAAATATTGCTCCACAAATCGTCAATCGTTGGGTATTTGAACTTTTACTAAATACTAATTTATTATCCAACTAACGCAATTCAGTTTATTAAGACGGGCAGAAAACAAAAGATGAACTTGATTGTCTTACGTTCTAAAATCTTATACATTTCTTCGTTTATGGGATTTTAAGTATGGTTCGAAATATATTTATTATCGGGCAACTAAAACAATTTATCCAATACCTAAATGATTTAATAGTACAGGGAACACTAGACGATTTTCCACATAGTTTATAATTTCAGAAGGGTAATAACGAGAGTATATGTATCTATATTAACATGAAAATATTAAATATATCAATAACACAACTCAAAATTCACAACATTTGGTAAAATAGGTATTTCAGTAAAAATATAAATTCTATAATTTAACAAGATAATAATTTACGACAGTAAGATACAAAATCAATAGTAATAATAATAATAATAATAAAAATAAAAATAATTAATAATATTAGAGGGTCATAATTTATTAGCTGCCTTCCTTTAATACTGCCAAATATCCATACATAAAACATGTATGTAACCTTTTAAAGATTTGCGGAGCTGTGGTCTTCACATCTGCTTCCGAACTCTCAAAATTAATTAAAACCTTATTATGGTTTGAGTTTGACCGGAATGTTAAAAATATTTAAATAATTTACCTACGTTTAAAAATTTGATACTTAGATATCGAATTAAAAAGATGAATATTTTTTCAACGACTTAATCGAAAATAAAATATACTAAAATAGAATCTAGGATATTATTTGAATATTTCATTATGTTGGATAGATGCAATTTTATCAGTAAACATTTTAAGCAAACCATTTCAATTAAAATGTATTCCAACATTCCTCACTAACCCAACAAACTATTTTCAAACACTTTAACCGGTTGAAGTTGATAGCGGTTTCGCAGTTATATAGGTACATCACAGGAGAACACTCAAAAAAGAATTGTTTAAACAACTCATATTACAAGATTACGTTTATATCGTAATACGCTGAATATAACTCATACTATGAGACATTTCTAAGGTCTCCTATATATATTTTAAGATAAAGTTGTATATTTTTATGACCTAACACTGTCCCGTTCGATTTCCAATTGGCCAGCGCCCCACAATAGTCGATTTTTCGTGAATGGAATGAGCCCGATGAAGACACCAGACAAAACGATCCAAAAACCGGCTAAGTAAAAAGATAAGTCCCAAAAGCCAGTCAAATCAGACACCCAACCTGTAAACAGAAAACAATTATTGTTTTAGTGATATTAGTCATCTTATAAAATATAAATCATAATCATAATCGTTACCATGCCAAAAAATATAAAAATATCCAATATTACTATTATCACAAAAGGATTCCTAAAAATATTCTTCTTACGTTAAAAATTATCAAAAAATAATAAATTATAATATGTAGAATACTATTTAGGGGACGTAATGCTACCGCAGTCCCCTCTCCGGTTCTCGATACCACGAAAAAAAAATAAAATTGTAGAATACTTAAAGAATTTAAACATTTTATAATTGTGCTAATAAGTAATTTGACTCCATACTATATTTCAGTGGAAACGTATACAAAATAATATAATATATATAATATATATACACAATATGTAGGTACATAATATTACATAATATTATAGATGAGAAAATTGAAATTTTTGTTTCGTGGTAAGGCTATAGGTAGATTATAAGTGAGTTATATTTACGTTTTTATTTCGAAAAAAAAATAAAAAAATATGTTTACTGAGGATGATGAATTAAATAAACTCTTCAATCGTTCTGGCATCATAATTGAAGCAATTTTTTCAGTAGGTATGCATTATGAATTTAAATTTTATACATTTGCACAACTTTTTTTTTCATTCCTACACTATAATTAAGTAAAGTATATACTTTTTATATTTTATAGTAGTCTGAGTTTAATAGATCTAATTAAATTCTTATATTACTTGTCATCAGGGAAAAGAAAAAATTATAAACGCGCTTTCATCATTCATAATATCTCCACGGATCAATGAGAAAAATAATTTGTAATTTATTTTGCAGATGGACTATTTTTATTGTATATGACACTGAATACATATTTACGAATCGTTATCTATCGACTACCTATCATGCGTTGTGATATATTAAAACGTCATTAGTTTTTAATTAAATATTTCTATGCATTTATATTATTACACATATAAGAATGTAGGAGAGACTGGTTACAATATTTCAATACAGATTTAACACTGTTTAATGTATAATATTATTTTTTATCAACATGCTCATATCACATGTATTTTATGAAATAAGAATGAATGAAAAATAACAATGGGTTTATATGACAACAAAACGAAAAAAACAATACAAGTTCACTATAATTAACACTTATTTCGTATTATTTACTCAACATTTATAAATACTTATGAAAATAAATTAGTACAGTTTAACTTTGTGTTGTCGAGAGAGAGCTCTGTGTATCTGTGTAATAAGTATTATTTTTTATTCTTTGTTTATTTTTAAATAAATTTAAAGGGGATAAATGTTACAATTTATCGGGGGACAATTATTGTAACTATTAATTTTCATTGGAATTTCATTTATTTATTTTTGGTATCAAAATTAGGTATGCCTCAAAAAGACAAATAATGCTATACAAAAGAACAGACAACGAACTATAGAAAGCTGCAAATGTGTGATATTCATATTTTAATGATGAGAAATCGGATACATAATGTGTATTACAGTATGAATGAATATTGAATTGTATTAATTTGTTAAAAATTTTAATGTACCTAAGGTACTGTTTATAATTTTGTAATATTTATGTTGATTTTATGTCATTTTAATAAGCTTATTTTTATTTTATTGGTTGTTAATTAAGTTTAAACAATTAAAATATAATGTGATTAACAATCTGATAAATACATTTGTTACATTTGTCTCTAACGCTGGTATTTGTCTCTATATAGGTACTGGGTAAAATGTAAACACTTATTTTTAATATTTAAATTTACATTTACTCAACAATAACTTGTGAAAATTAAAGTTCAATAATCTAAAATAACTATGACTGCAAATAAAATATTGCTTTACATCACATATGTAGCTCATAGGTTTATTTTATAATAATTATTATTTAAACTAGGTATCCGTCACTCTTACAAATTTGTTTTTATTTTATCCGTCTAACATTCAGTTATCTAACAATCGTCAACCTCTTGGTATCGTCACTGATGGATAATTGAGATCTTACTTATTATTGTAATCCATTTGCATTATACAAATGTTATACATAATATGCAATACATCGTGTATATTTGTTTACCTGCCAACGGCGGTCCCAATAGATTGCCAATACCTTGGCACAGTAACATCAGACCATACGCAGTGGTGAACCGGTCCAGCGGTATGAGTTCTACCAAAATGGCGGGCGTGAACGAGAAATTGGATGCGAAAAACAGACCGAACGCAGCTCCGATGACGATCAGCGACCAAAAGCTGCTGATAAACAAAGGCATGATGGCACAGCAAATGCCACAGCCCACTAGACAGATCGCATACACCTTGGTCACGTTCATCCATGGATAATCACCAGCCCAGCCGAGTAATATCTAAAAACAAATAATAATATCAAAAAACGTGTACATTAAGAGATACTATATTATTCATTGATTCTCAATCAATAACAATTTTATTGTTATAATCTTTTAACCTGATTTAAACTTTATCAACTTTAATTCCTTTATAAATTATAATATAATGTCCTGCTAAATAAATCCGTTTTAAATTTAATTTGTAATACAGTTATGAGTTAATACAATTTAATGAGTATAAGCCTTATTATACTCTAACTTCATTTTTTTTTTTAAATAAATAATCTATCATTATAAGGTTCAACGGTTAAAATATAACGATTTTTGTAGACATTAAATAACATAAAAAAGATAAGAAAATAGAAAAATACATATTTGCATAAAACAAGCAAATACGTAAACGTGACATATTAACATATTATATTATTATTATTATTACACGCAAATTAACTTCTTTTTTCAATTGATATTTAATAATTTATATAGAAGTATCCACAAAGGAAATAATATAACTAACATTATTATAACAGTACATAATTTATGTATTTAGTGATTCAAGTAGGACGTAGGTATGCCTAGTACCATAAACAAATACTAATATTTATAATCAATGCTAGTATACCTACCTATATGATGTACTCATGCGTGTTAGCCCCATGTGATATTGGCGCTATAGTGATTTGTGATTTTTTTTTAATAATTATTGATATTTAAAATCTTATAGTTCTCATGTAAATTTTTTTATAGAATATCTAGGTTCCTATTTTAGAGATAATCGAACTACAGTAGGTACTCTAGGTTCTAGAATACCTGCAGTCCTCTAAAATCGGTATCAACTGAAGAAACGATCCCCCCGCCCTTTACAACTCATTATTTCGTATCTATGTTATATTGGATTCAACGAAGGACAAGTATATTAATATTAAACATTTTGTAATTATTAATAATTATGTATCGATTTATGTAATAATACGTACCATTCCGACAGTGTTCGTAGCTCCAATAGTGCTGATGATAGTGGATGCGTCGGTTTCGCTCAGTCCCTGAGCCATTACAAAATCGGTGAGATAGAAATACGGCACAATAAACCACGTGAACAGCAATATCGTGGATAGTGACAGGAATAGGAAATGAAGTTCCAAAAACATACTGAAGTCTAAGATACCACTGAACAGCTCTTTCACTTCGGTGTACCATTCCTATACCAAAGAAATCATATTTAATTATATTGTTTTAATGAATAGGGGAGGTACAATACGATGCATGATTGAATAATATATTAAATAAAATAATTTGCAAATCCACACTATTCCAACAATGTTTTAAATATTTTTGTCACATTTATAATACATTTATTACATTTTGTGCAATTCACAATAAAACATATGAATTAGAGTCAATAATAACAAAACGTCATAATATTTTTTAAACTTTTTATAAAATTTGAACGTTTCTCTATAGAAATGTGATGTATAGTTGTAAAGCATTGGCTTATAGAAAAATGAGAGAGACATTGTTATTATCTGTCTGATTTGAATAGATCGAGTAAAAAAATCAAACGAAAAGGTTTTAATATGTATAGCTTATAATTTATAAATATATATATCGGCGGAATTAAATTAAGTTATTAAGAATTACACCTCATAACGAGTCATAATTCTTTCAGGAAACGATACATTTTTGCTCTTTATTACTAGGATTACCAAAACAAGACCCGACTTTATACACTTTGAATTGTTAATTGTAAGGTTCATGTTCTTGTCATAACATATACTTGCCTACCATTGTATAGATTTATCTGTATAATAATGCAAAATATTATAATAAATCATTGTTTAAATTCATAATAACATGAGACATGCAAGTATAAGCATCCACCTACGCCGTCTGCAATCCGCATTTAATGCAATATTAATTATTCCTATTCGAAATCATTGCATATTAATATGTTGTTATAATATCGTGCTTTCAAGTATCAGACTTATAGTAGCATGCAAGTCTCGCGTAGGTATATCGTATATATTCAATAACCCTGGCCGTTTTTACGGTACTTTAATGATTCAAACGGCATAATAATATAGGCAGTCAAGATATATCATTACGATGCTTATATGATGCTCAAAGACTTGATAATATTATAACGAGGCCATTGGCAGTCTAGTTTGTGTGATTCACTCTTAAGCCCACGCCACCGCACAAGCTCGACGTCTGCAGCACACCGCCCGCCGCAGNCCACCCATCCCGATCACCGAGTGTGTAAGTACGCATTTTAACCTGCTCGGAGAAATCGGGGGCCAGGGCGTTTGCGCGAACGCTATCGATCGAACGGCGTTAGCTTTTGACCCGACTCAACATACTAAAAACTCTATGTGTAAATATATATATATAATAATCGTGTACAACTCCGCCGCCGCGCAGATCGATGCGAGACCGGTGAAAATGCGATGTCATAGTCAGAATTCTTCCGCTCAAATTGTACTATAATTTATGCACTCGCGAGCATGATATGAATAAAATAAATATTATTATAAACATAAAATTAATATATTATTATACTATTATGACTTATCACTCGACGTCCGAAAATGTATACTTGTTCAGTTCATATTATACTTTGTTATGCACCTATTATGTATAATATATACTTTATACGAGCACAGGGTTCGTCTGCACGGTATAAACTTTTATCGTAAAACCACAATCGTGTTTCACCGCAGTACATAAGTGCCTGGGCTAATGGAGTTTCTATTGACCCGTCGTTAAATAGTGAGCTCTCATATTATAATATTATATTTTTATGATGTTGTGTTTGATAGTATATATAGGCGAATAATTCAAATTAATTGTCTATACATATTACATATATCACCAGAAATTATTAGAATTGAGCAGTATCAAGAATGACTAAGCAATATTTAAAGTGTCCGTTCTATACATGAATTTATATTATTTCCTAATAATTTTTTTAAATGAATAATAACTAATAAGTATGGAAAATTATTAAAATTATGTTACTTGACAAAATTATACCTTTTAAGCTTGCTAAAAATAGAAATATTGATTATGAATTATGATCAATGAGTAATGCTGATGCTCCTTAGCCAATGCGATAATTAAGTGGCCGATTTTTTTTATACAACTGAATTAATTTTAATGCAAATATATTTTATTTTCTGCACATGGCAAACTACTATAACATTTTAGTTACATATTTTATTACTACCATGATAGCAGACAGGTAGGTACACTTATTATATATTCTTACATTTCATTTTGCAAAAACATTTTTGAAATCCCTATGGATAGTATTTTAATCCATTACTTTTTGAAGAGTTATCTCCTTTTGTGACCTAGGAAACGTACGACTTAAATAATCAATAATCGCTTGTTGATAATAATCTTTTCACGACTCACGAACATGCTATATTAAGCTGTTGTCGAATCATATATAAGTGTGTACTGTATTGTGAATATCTGTGCGACTATGATCACTCGTTCGTCCTTGTACTTTGCGACCATCTTGGTTAATGTTATAAAAATATTTCATAAGTTTTTCTAGAGAGGCGAGTGGACCAATCTGTATACAATTGTACTATACTATAGGCGTATTATACACATATAGTATGAAATTATTTTATTGAGGTATAAAAAATAAAAACAATATTTGTTAATATTATTAGAAAATAAATTTTATATATAAAAACATAATTTATTGTTAATTGTAATTACATTATTTTAAATGTTAATTATGCTTGTCGCTAGTATATCACTATATCAGAATTGGTATACCATGATTTATATGATAATTTACACTAAAATTATTGTTGTAGGCAAAATAGTTCAATTGTTGATAATTTAAGATAATACATAGTCAGCTTATACCAAATTATTCCAAGTTTGAACGAAAAAGCTATCAAGTGCTAAACCGTGAAAAACAGATGAAAATGAGGAATGATGAAATTGTATATTATTACAGCTTTATTATTGATCAAGGAAAAAACAAGTAGTAAAAAGTTTGATTTTTACTTTTTACTTCAACAAATAATTTGAAAGACTAAAAAATTTAAATTCATAGTAACGTTATTCTGCGAAACCAATGAGAAAAATATTTTCTCATTAACGGTTAGGTTACGGTACGGTATTCGTATAAAACCGATTGGTAATTTAATACTTATACTAAATAATACACAATGCTTATATAGTCAATATTAAAATGTAAGTAGGTACATATATAACGATCCAACGGGGTATTATAGGTTTCATGCTTTCATATTATAACCGATATAATTCTAATAGTCATAGTTGCGATGTTTAAGATTACTAATAAAAAAAAATACATCCATTTATATGTATAACGAATAGAAGAACACTTATGTTATGTTATAGAAATTATAATATTTACAAAAAACCAACAACCATTACATTTATGAAAAAATGATCACTAAATCAAATTTAGAATTCTGATTTATTTATATTGGATTCTAAAATAAAATGTTCAAACAACGTCCGGCCTGCATACAGATTACAGATCGTGTACAGGAATAATTACTAGAACTAGAAACAGTGTTGTGCTACTGATGTGCTACAGTCGTACTGTGCAACTACTACAATAATTATATAGCCAGGTATATTATAATAGTATTGTTATATCACCACAAATTTTGAACACGAATCCACTTATAAAAATAGGACCCGCTGTGTAATAGTACATATGCAGGTTCTAAGAGCACACCCGGTCTTATCTACCCGCAACTATAAACCTATGCAAATAAAATTTTTTTGAAAAGCTTCCTATTTAGATTTATAATAATTAGCTCAATAAATTATAACCATCATTTAACTGTTTAAGTGACCTGTTATAAGTTGTTAAAATAACCTGTTCATATTTAAATATAATTTTTATCTCACTAAATACTTAGTGCAATATTTGTGTTGTCTGAGTGTGTGTGAATATATGTACATATATACTGAGTGCGTACATAGCCAACGTACGTATGAGTATGACCTATTTGTTCGTGGTGGCGGCGGCGAAGGGGAGGGGCGATTAAAATGCAGTCGCGCAACACCCGAACGGGAGAACGAAATACTTTTGATATTATATATATTAACAAGTACACAATGCAGAGGAACTGTGTTCGCTTTGTCCTATCTGGTTTGCCTTTTAATTGCAACACAAAAGCCCGTTTCCTTTGGACTGCGTGTATATTTGTGAGTTTTCAATAAATAAATAAAAATCTATAATTAATGTGATATTTAAATAGCACTTCGGTGTCATATCTGAAGCTCAACTGGTGCCCCTTCCTCCGTCCGTTTAATACAACTCTTAATAGGGTGACCGGAAGGATCCCTTAATTAAATTTCTTTTTCATTTTATTTAATATTATTTTGACAGTTTTATTTATTATAGATGCAATTACAAATACCAAAGCCCATATTATAAAGTGACAAAGATACTTAAGGTAAACACGCGACGAGAAATATAATGGTAAATAAAATTATCAGTCCGATTGTATTTTAAGCAATACTGAAACTGAATGTGTGCCGGTATATTTTAAAACAAATATCAACCCCATAATGTCGAAAGTGGTTTTTCGTCAAAGTCTGAATTTCGTTAAGGTACATACTGGAAATAAATTTGAAACTTGATGTGTACAGTGTACAAGTGTTTCGCAATTATAATACCTATGTATGGTACAATGTAGATTAACGTAAATTGAAATTCAATCCAAATCATAACATTAATAGCGCTATAAAAAATGCATAAAAATGTTGAGTTTAGTAACATCTGATAGACAGGTTGGTCATCGTTATGGTAGACTGGTTCATAAAATGAAAAACGGACAGGTGGTGGAAGACTTGGTGGATTTTGTAACACAATTATTAATGCTCAATGCCGAACGAAAGAAAATCAAATTTTATTAGGTGAAATTAGATTTTTTCTTTTAAGATTTTGTATAATACGAAGCGAACGATTTATATATTATATTCTGCGGACGTGCGCCACAGGACCGGACAAACTAAACGGTCTAAACGACGTATTCGCAATATTAACGCAATATTTCGCAATGTAACTTTTATTTATCATTATTTTCATTAATATTGTGTCATAAAAACCGGTGATAATTTCCTTTTTAGTGTTCATATACATAGTAATGGCATTTTATCATAAAAGTATATTATGACACATAAACTAACTATTATATTATAAACTCCATTAGAGAATATCCAAATCCAGGTGAATAAAAAATGTTTGATATATTGAAAAAAAAACAACTTTTAATTCAATGCTTCTGAAAACTTTCGTGGAATTGTTTCACACCAGTCACCAAGAATTCAGCAAGACAAAATAGTCCAAAAACAAGCTAGTTTAAAGTTTCGTTGAATACCTATCATAAGTTTAAAACAGAGTATCAAAATATACTAAAATTCCAATTTAAGTTCATTTTCTATAATTTAGTAATATAGATTTTTTTGGAGTTTATGCATACTTTTTAAATCATAGAACAAATACATTTTTTTTACGTTGATTTCTAGTAGTTTCCGATATTCGTTATAAAAATTACATTATTTCATAATTTCTAATACGTATCAACTGATAATGTATTGTTAACAAGAGACGATGCATTTGTCAAATGAGAAAATTATACATTGCACACAAAACAAACAAGGAAAATTTAATTTCTTAAATTTTGCTTGTAATACAAATGTAATTAAAAGGGATTAATTATTGTTGACTTTGAGGGATCGCGAAACAAATTTGTGTACATTACTCGCAGGCCGTCAGAAAAGACAAATATGCTAAGAGTTCCGAGTCTGGGATTATTATTATGACTTCTAGGCCGGACGTTTAGCGATGAGACGGTCGCTCAATTTTTGTCGTTGGTACTTTACTACAATCGCAGCCGTCGCACACATCTATAATATACAATATATATAAACACGACACAGCTTCATTCACTATTATATATATAAATATAACAGTACGACAACCATTGTTCGGGTATTACCAGCAACCAAACTGCCGGTTTAGGCGTAGTCCCGTCATCGTCGGCGTCTTTATATTCCGCCGGGAGTCCTTGGGTGGGGGGGGGGGGGTCGAGAAGAAATATTGAACATGGTATACCTTTCCAACAAAACGGTTGAGTGGCACACAAACAATCCAAAAAAGTATCAGAAGCCATCGAGATTGAGCACAAAACCCTCCATTAAAAAAAAACGTTTATTTAAATTTAACTAATTAATCTTTTCAAAAAAAAACATCCTTCACAGGACCCCAATTAATAATATACATGTACATAATATATTTGATTTATAAAACTCGATAATATGTCTACATGTTCTGCAAAATATGGAAGTAGTATACCAATACGGCAATAAAATATACATTCAATATTAACGATAAAGTAATTATTAAATTGCTTCAATATATATATAAATCAAAATTTAAATTTATAAATATCAAATAAAATCTAAATTATAATTGTTGGTTTATATATTATAAGGGCTGATATATTCAGTTTATTATGTGAACGTATAGCCACGGTCTAATAATATTTTTCAATATACACAGTGATTCGCCAAGTACCTTTCACTCGTATTTAAATTTTAAATATTGATTTTTAGAATTTATAAGTATGGAGACAGACAATATTATTAAACACTTAGGTTTTCTATTACTTAAAAGTCTCAGTGTACCATGGTGATACATTAGACAAATTATTATTATGAAATAATGAAATGGTGGTGAGCATTCTGTAGGTACAAAACATTATATTAAATTGTCTTCGCGCCGGCCTTATAACCACGGCAATGAGAGAAAAAAAATTGAAATTTGGCCGAATGACGAACGAGCACACGACAAATGTAAAGTACACGTCGTATGTTATATTGGCACCGATCGGATACCGAATAGCTTTAGCTCGTTACGAGCTCGCGTCTATATATATTATATATATTACCGATGGTGTCGGCGTTTATAGTAAGTTTACAGCGACAAATTTGAATAGCGCGCACATGTCACAAAAAACGGTTACACACACACAGTGCTAATACACATTAATCTTTATATAAAACGTCCACGACAAGGCCAATATTTCCAGTGGGTGACCCTCTTGCGGACGTTCGTACGCGCATATAATATTTGTATACTTTATATATACTGTACATATAGGTATAGGAATAAGTGTGCGTTTTTCCCGGGCCGTGATTTCAACACGTTTTACATTCGTCCAGAATACGAACGCTATTATAACGATTCGATTGTTACACAACAATGTTATATTATATCATATCATAATAGGTACGATATTTTAATTAAAGTTTTTTTTTAAGTGCAGGAAACAGTTTGTTTTTTTTTTTTGAGCTTTTCTGGACAAAACTCAAACAAAAGTCGTAATGGTTGAGATATTGGGCAGCGAGTAATGAATATTTTATATTATTTCGATTATCAACATATAAGGTTACGATAATATATTTTGAACTCAATATTATGGTCTTTAAAGTTATACAAGAGATGTACAGCAGCAGCTTGCAGATATTTTATGGTAATATTAAATTTCTAAATGTTGTGTATAATCGTTTTAATCGATAAGTATTAAAAAAAAAAGTGTAATCAACCTAGTACGATAAAGTTATAACATTTATTTTATTTATTTTTTTTATGTTCTTATAAAAATAATATTTTGCTTTTTTCACATATAATTATTAATATGAACAATAACTTATTATTATTTACATTAATAAAATAATTTTTATATACAATTGTAATTGAAATAATTAAAATCATGTGGGCAAGTCCAAGTTGCAAATTTTTGGCTGAAAAATCACTATGTATAAAAGATATTGAGGAAAATAAAACCTTTCAAAATTTGCGATTTCACTCGTGTAAGCATATTAAACGCGTCATTCGTTTATACTTTTTTTTGATATCTTAAATTGTTTGTAATATATTTTTTTTTGTCTTTTTGAGTTAATCATCTATACATAAATATTTATTTATTAGGGTTGTTTGTAACATATAAATTTATAATACGATCGTATGAAGGTGATTAACACGGAGTAAAGAAACAATTGAAAATTCATTTTTAAATGAATATATTGCAATAGCTACCTATATCAAAATATTAGTTACATAAAATATGAAACAACTACAATATAATATTTTAGTCAATAGGTTTTTTAGATCAATGGCTCTCTATCAGATTCGTTCTAAGACTACCGGAAAAATTCGAAAAATGACATAAGCAACTTATACATACAGTTTATTTTTCTGTTCTAATATGAATGAAAAATCGCACATTATTTACAATAAAGCAGATTCACAGATGTATTCCTAAATCACACTGCTCAAATTCTAAAACAAAATCATACTACTGCACCGTATATAATATTTTATTTTGACTATATTATATAACGATTACAGAAAAAAAAAGTATTTTGACAAGGGTCAGAGATTTGACTCCTATATATCACCCCTTGACAGTTTGAGAACTGTTTTTTAAGGGTACCTACTATATGTGTATAAGTAATTCTCCAATTCAAATTTTGCACTGAGCATGGAGAACTCGTGATTGCCAGGAACACACAAAACTACAAAAGGATTTCTGGGCCAGCCATTTGTGACAGGGGGCCACCTAAAATAATAGCATATATGCATCAAACCGGCCGTTATCCACGAGTTTCCAATTCCTTTTACATATTTTGTATTACTTATATATAGTACCAAAATGGCTAACAGTGGTTTTATACTTTTATATTATGTGCACCAGCACAGGGATAATCCAGGAGGAGGGTCCCCTCTCCTTCTGGATTGTGGTATAAAGAATAAAGATACTTCCCAATTTTTTTGTTGAAATATATGATTGAATAGTATGCATTCATGGTTTTATAAATATTATATTATATACCTAGGTAATTAGGTTCTCATTTGAAAAACAGAAGTTTGTATTGCCACATGACATTCCTTAGGTAGTACAAAAACATTCAAGAATTTGAAAATATGGTTTATTTCCTATGAGTACTATGTATATTTAAAAATTCCAAAAATTATAATTTGAATAAATTCATTATTAATAGGGGAAAAATGGAGGTGAGCTTGCTGTGTGAATCACCTTGTATATTGTATAGATTATAATATCGGTCATAAAAAAAACAATATTGTTCGTTTTATTATCCCTAAAAACTTATAAAGACTTTATATATATTTTATTATTTTTCGTGTGTGTGTATGATTGTCAAATCAATATTATATGTATAGTAGTTATTGTCATGCATAGCATTAAATTTGTATGCGAACAATATAACATGTATCTGTAACGTGTACCTATATAGTAGGTATATCGTATATATATATATACGGGTTCTCTACGTTTATATGTTATTGTTTTGTATTACATTATACCGAATATTATTACAACGGACATTCATTTATGTATATATTGTAGTACATGACGTAGGGCGCCAGTCGAGAGTCGGTCTTATTCTATAGTGAGTTCGCAGGGAATATGTGACGCGCCATTTGATGAAAAAACTACAATTTCTATTTAACCATTTTAGAAATATTTTATAACATTATAACACTACTCTAGTTAAATCGTTTATTTTTCGTTCAAATCATATCGAATATGGCAGTCTTATTGATTCAAAAATAAAAATTAAACATGTACTATATAATAGGTACCTTTACGTATTTTAACATTTAAAATAAAATACATTATAATTAATGTATAATAGAGGCTGAACTAGTTACGTATGTATACTATGTACATTTCAAAAATTATTTTTTTATAAAGCAAATTCGTTTAGTGGGATTCAATGGAAACAATAATTTTTAAAGTAATAACAAAAGTTTGAAAATATATATATATATTATAATAATTAGGTATGGAGAATGCCTATATTAAGATCGATTGATGTTTCATAAATTAACAACACAAGTTGTGGCAAAATGTAAATTATTTAGATTCAAAATGCAATGCATACTCTAAAGTCTTAACTATATTTCTTCCTCAGCATTATCATTTTTTAATTCATGCCAAATACATCCATTTCCTAGTAGCACTCACCATCCACCACATATCTTCACCATCCTACCTTACCTTTTTCAATGATTTCGGATGAAAGTATGATCTTTTCCGCCTAACTCGACGTATCGTATTCACACGTTTATTCGATAACTGATTAATTACTTTGACAAAACTATGCCTGCGGAACATCTGTAAAAACGTGTGTGTTGGGCGTTTATTTATTTATTTTGCTAAGAATCGAAATAATTCCAGTTTTACATGTTTACAGTTACAGTTACAGTTCTCTGCATCCGTTCGTATCATCTAAAAGAAGGAAGACGTAAATTGTTTCGGGGGAAAAAAATAAACTTACGGAATCGGGTTCGCTAGTGACTGTTAATGTAGAGTTATTGTTGTATATGTCTGGGCATGAGGACGCTTTCATAGAATTTTTTTGGATGTTCAATATTGCTCCTTTGTACATCACGGAGCTCCTGAAACACAAAATATGTAATTCACATATTTTATAACGCTGTGTATTTATATCATAATTATTTAAATAAATATTTATTTATTTATTTTAACAAAATATCATGAAATACGCTATAGTCTATAATAGTCTATATGCTGTACAACAACGAAAATACAATATTTTACTTATATTATATCATGATATGGAGCGTGATTTATCATTATTATTATTATTATTATTATTACCTATGATATTTTTATCGTTCATTTGTGAATGATGGGATAGGGGTGTTAAAATAAATTTAACTGCTGTCAATACGAATTACAACATTGAACGTACGTACTAAGTAGAGTACAACTATAAGACACTATTATAGGTATAGGCATCTAAGAGTTAATATTATTTTATTGTTTTTATTTCTTTGAAAACAATGACGTAAACAACACGCGTGTCGTTATAATACCAATTATATTAACAATAGCTCTTTCACTTGGAATATAAAAATATAAATTGCATGAAAGAAATTTTCCCTAGCTATTACCACCTCTAAAATATCAATTCGGTCATATATAAATCTAATAATAATATTATATTCCCGCCATTCTCATTTTGACACATTAAATCATGAAAATAGTATTTAATCCGTTGGGAGTATGATATATTATATACAATAATTCGATTTATGTATATATTCACGTTTACGGGCATTCATAAATTACATAACGTGCATGGGATTTTGCCAAAATTTACGGTACATAATTTATGAATGGTCTCTAATCTAAATTAATATTTTAACACGCTTAATGCTGTAATGGTTAAAAACTAATAGATCATACACATAACGTACATCCTATTAAGCTACATTTTATATATATTTTATAATTGATAGTTATAGACCATTAAACATTCATTGATGAAACACCGCCTTAAAATGCATAGTCGTTGTTTACTTATCGACTTTAATAGGTAAATTATTAAACCCCATACAGAGGATAAATATTTATTTCGATACAAGTTATACTGACAATAGTTTATGATGAAAATATCATATGGCTTAGCAGGAATAGTTATAATAGATTTTAAATATTTACCTTATTTTATATTGGCATTCAATTTATATACTGACAATTTAAAACTTAAAATAACTTGTAAAGAACTATTTTATTTAAAATTAATTACATACAAAACGAGTGTAAATAAAGTGCCTTAAGTTATTGTAACTGATAACTTATTAAGTGTTTTAGTAAAAGTTCTGAAATAAATTAAGTTTTTTTTGAAAAATTTACTGCTGGGAATACATTTTTTTTTAAAGTTTGTATAATATTATAATGTTTATCAATAAATATAATATAATTGATAATAGTTAGTAAAATTTATAATTTTTAATTAAAAATATATAAACAATAATAAGAAATTTATAAGTACTTATGGTATGTTAATGTTATTATATACTGCTAAAAAAATATTTTACTTCTTTTTTGTATTTTCCAAATTATAAGGTATCGGAAATCTAGGTACTAAGTTATACACATTGTACATAGAATACTATACAATGCATAAAAATGAAAAAGGACGATTCATTATAGTGATAAATTAAAGTAGGTTATAGGTTTATAATATTTGAAGTATCATCAATCGATTAATCATACATAGATATAGCTAGTATAGACAGACGTATAGTATACAAGTAGAAAAAATACTTTGAAATAATGCAAAGCGTATTGGGACGGTGGATGCGATGAGGATAAAAACGATAAGGTGAATAAAAATCTTATATTGTATGTATATTATGTTGGGCTGTATGCCTGTATCCTATATGGCTCTATATATACAGTGAAACTTCCGTATAATGAACTTCTATTTAACAAGAATTTACGTTTAACGCAATATTTTTGAGAACCAAAACCAAATTTATTGACTTCTATCCAACGAAATTTTCTATAATACGAATATTTGTTATGCCTAATGAGACCTGTGATATGGAAGTTTCAATGTAACATATACATTATAGATTCTTATAATGTATAAAACATTAAAATAGAACAGTGTGAAGATGAGGAACAGAACGTTAATACTTCAAACTCGTCCAAGCATTTCAGTATAATATCTTAATGCTGAGTGCCGAAGCCGTCCATAAAATACACACACATACATGTTACATATATATACAAAGTTACAAAATGTATACAATACAATACATTATACATTGTTAAGTACATAATACAGCATTGTCCAAGATCCAAGTATACAAGCATGCTTTCAGTTTTATTACAAATCATAAATATATCTACTGTTGGATTTTTAGATTTCGGTTGTATACCTATATTTTAAAAATATGGTAGGTACTCTGATAACACAATTTTGTTCTATATTCTTACAGCATTTGAATTAATCCACTCATACAGGAATAAAAAAAAATCAGTTCCGATTTGATGTATCATTCAAACGTTTGATTTGTGATGCGTAATTACATACCAATTCGGTATAATATATCAAATATCATACTCGACCGAGAATATATTATACACGCCATCAAATGAAGGATTTTATAGTAAAATAAAACGGTGAAGTTAATTTATGAGATACAAAATTAATCTTTATTTTAAGTATTTGAAATTAAGAATAATTTTTAAACATAAATGAAAAACATATATATGATTTTTATTGTGTACGGTTTTATTGGTGATGGAACTGTGACAAATTTCTTTAGAAGGAAATGTATAGAAGACAAATGTTTTTCTGACGTATCTAAAAATATAGATAATGACACTTTTCCACCATCAAATAATTTACCAATAACAATCAATACGTTCAACATTATAGCTATAAATTTGTCCTTGAAGTTTTCTAGAATTTTAAAAAGGTGAAAATATATCAATTTAATACTACTTATACCTAGGCCATATATATTACCTATAATAAGCAAAACTTTAAGTATATCTACTATAATATATAAATATTTTAATGTCAAATTAGTGATAACATAAAACACACAGATAAATAATATTTAAGCTTTAGCATATTGTTTAAAAAAAAAAAAAAAGTGTTTTAATATTCAATGAATTAGAGCTTATAACATGATGGGGACAAACTTTGAGCATAGTATAAAATGTCAGAGGGGAATCTATCCCCCTGTCGCCATCGGACTACACATTTACGCCAATTATTGTGTACAATTATCATAATCTAACTTTATGATTTTATGAGGGTAGTTATACGTGTTTTGTATTATGTTTTACTATAATACGGATATGTATTCTTCATATTATGTAGGTATTGTTGATTAAAATAGAAATAGTTCTTATTTCATGCTCACAACTCACAAGAATAATAGAATTTTTAAATATCTAAGGCTTTTCTAGGAAAAATAAAATACATATTAGGGGAGACTGGCTTAATATGACATAAAACTTCTTAATTTAAAATAATTGTAGTATAGCTTGCCATTTTATTTTCAATGTCGAATAAAAAAAATTGAAGTTTTATATTTCAAAATTAATTTTTAAAAATTATTAAAAAAAGTTGATTAAACAAAAAACTCATTTTTGTTATACAATTCTCTGATAAGGTCAAAACCTGTGGTCACTGTATACAATTGTATGTAGGAGGTTATATGTCACGTATTTAAAGCGGCTTTGGTTCATAAATATCAATAATTCTAATCAAAACATCAATGTGTCATATTACCCTAATATGTCATATTAATCCACTCTCCCCTACATTTTTAGAAATTGAACTCAACTATAGATTTTAAAATATTATGGAGTTTATCGGTTATTAAATAATAGTTATTAATATTTTACCGACCGTGAGTATCGTGAATATCGTGCGTAATATTATTTATTAACGATCATCATATTTTTATACTGTCGATTAATTAAACGCAATGGATAATACGACTGACCTGTGATATGGTAAACTCTTCAAATAGCTGCTTTGAGTGGTGCTAAATTGTCTCTTCAACATCGAGTGATGTGCCTTGGGATGTCGTTCGGGGCTATTGTCAGCGGTATAAGTCTGTGGGGGCGAAATAGCCTGCGATTCTAGTGGAGATATAACGCCCGAACCCATTGAGTTTGACTTCTTCGATTGTTTTAGCTTCATCTTCATGACCAGCGGCGGTGAGTCGGACCGAAGCCCATTACCTTTGTTGTAGACCGTCCGGTTATCAGACAGATCTTTGCCCACTGACGCATTGTTCACCTGGCTCACACTACTACTCCGGCACAACAACAGGTTTGGATAGTTTTCTAGGATCAAGTTGAACAGTGTCTTGTTGGAACTTAACGACTCTAGTACCTCGAACGGAACCTGCGGAAAAACGTTGTCTGGTTATTACATTCACATAATATTATAATAACAATAAATAATTATAAGTCACATAATATGATAATATTAAATTATAATAGGTCAAATAATTTTAAAAATAATACCAAGAGACGACCCAGTCAATCTTTGAATAGCTTACATTTGAGGAGATTTGTTTTCACAAAATTTGAACCATGATTAATACATTCAATATACATATAGGTAGGATGTATGAATATCATATGTATGATATACATAACACGACTTAGGTGATTCAACAGTAAGTACACAGTTATCCATCAAAAAACTAACCGTGAAAAAACTGCCAAGTCCCAAACCTACTCCCAAAAAATTCTGCCTATCGAAATATTGATATTACGGCCAAGAGTCTGCTCTTTCATTAGTCAATAACCTTATTACACAAATACATTTATGTGCAACAAATCTCTTTTAATTGTATTCTTTATCACTTGACGTGTTTCTGGTTTTGTCACTTTGGCGTTGTCAATGATTGAAATACATCACCCACTGATTATTATTCTTTGAAACTGGCCAAGTTATAAGCAATACAATTAAAAGAGATTTATTGCACATTAATATATTTGTGGATTATGCATTTATGCTATACTTGGCTCTTTTTTCGTGGTTAGGTTTTTGTTGGATAGCATTCTTTTTACTGGCTTCAGCATAGTAGACGGGATCTTGGGATTTTATGAGGCACTGGAGGGGGATTATGCATGTCTTCTCTAGTTCTCTTAGATTATTTGGACCTCTGTTGAGGTGCTTCGGGGTTGTTTTATATTATTCTATGAATTTCACAAATTTAAGTAATTATTTCTTACCAATATTTTGTAATTTAATATAAATATTATCATTAATATTAGAAAAATCTAATAAGCAGTGGCGGAACTGCATAATATGATTGAAGGCGGGATTTTCCGCGGGCCTCATCGTGAAAGGGGCCTCGGCGCCTCGCAGTAAAATTATGTACTTTTAAAAAAAATTCGGTTCAAGTAAATAAAACCATTGAATACTGAAATAATACAAAGTATATTGATAAGTGATTACTAAACGTGTATACGGATAACCATACATCATAGTATTTAG
>WHPZ01590439.1:0-50980 GCA_016617965.1 Macrosiphum rosae
TGAAATCGCCCGATAATTCACGAAATTTTATATTTAGTAGTTTAAAACAGATAGATGTAATATGCGTTTACGAATTTTTTCAAACCTAATTCCGATTTTACATATCAAAATCCGATTAAACAATTGTATATTTTTTTTGTTTTACTACAGTATTATCATAATACTATTATTATGTATAACTCTATAGGTAGGTACACGAATTATTTGATAATTTCACTCCTCCACTGCTCGTTACAGAATTCATAGTAAAGGCCAAAGGGTCAAACTAAATACTATATTATGGTACATACTACATAATTTTATTATTTTTTTTATCGGAAATAGCGTGCAGGCCAATCTAGCATTGTGCGTTCACCGTAATAATATCTAGTTTGTTAAAACGAGTACATATATAAAACCGAGATATATCTAACTATGATAAACCAGTAGAACTTTAAAACTCGAAAACTTCCACAATTACAAAGAAAAAGTCCTCTTGAAATTTTCCGCACACTGTATTGTAAAAAACCCTCATTATGCTACAAAAACTCTGAATGTAACTCAACATCACTTTTTTATTTGGTCTATTCGATCTAAATGCGATCCATGTGGACCATGTAGTAGTGGCACTAATATGATTATCATATTATGAAGCGTTTAATTACTTAATGTATACAATTTGCATTCACGACTATTATTTTTGCTATTAATTAAAACAAAATATATATCTTCATATAGTTATGAAAGTAGGAAATACGTGGAAGTATATTTAAATACTTTTAATAATCATTTAGTTAGATATTTAAACAACATTATGATCAGAAATATACATGAAGCTCTTCAAATTTATTTCAAACTTATTCAACTGTATCATTAATATTGACGGTAGTTATTATATTTTTTATATATTTTTCATAACTTAATATTTACTGACCACATTTTTGAAAAATAAGAGACAAAATATAAATCCTTAGAAATAAATAGAATATTATGTGGTCGCTTTCGTTGGTAATAAAAAATACGAAAGAAAAAAAAATACATCTCTAATAAAATATGTCAAGATATATAATAAAAGCACTTGTAAAAAGCATACAAAATAAAAGCTAATAAAAGCAATTGTAATTGCTGTTTGAGCCAGTTATTATAAAAGTAATCCAAGTCCTATGCATTTATTTTTAATATTAAAAACTTAATACAAATGGCTAATAATAATACCATCTTCAGATATTTTACTTTCTTGATTTTTTTTTTTTTTTAATGATATACTTAATGGTACTATAAATACTTACAGTTTTAATGAATAAAAAATATCAAATAAGTTTAAAGTTGGCTATAACTATATTGGATTTGGTTATTGAGCAAAATATTATTTAAAAGGTTAAATATAGTTTTTGGTTTAACTAACTTATAAGTAGGTACCATTTCAATCTTTCCAAAATATAAAATTAAATAAGATTGAAAGAATAGGGTTAAGGGGATTGGATATCTGGCATTTTACATTTAAAGTTATTAAAATAGGTAGGAGTTTGGTTCATTTAGCATCTCCGAAAAATGTATCGGGAAAGATATTTGATTTTGAGTTAAATTAAAAAAGAAAATGTATATCGTATACATAATGTTATAATTTATCAATCCAGACACATACTTTTAAAAAATTAGGGAATATAAAATATAATTATTTAAAATGAATTACTTCCGAGAAAATATGGGAAATCATTCATATTCTAGTATTGCAGCAAAAGAAAAAACTTCTACTCCTTGCGTTTTTCATGTATTTCTCACAGACATTTTACCTTCAAAGGTCCCAATTAACTTTTTCCGAGACAACTTGGAGTGTTCATAATATTATGTTGAACGAAATACCGATGACTGTCTAAGTAAAATAAATTTGCTAAAAAAACATTATCGGGTTATACACACTCTACGGCTTACACCCACGCCACTGCTCATGAGTCATGGGGTTCACATAGGTACCAGCCATTAGCTATAGCTATAATATGTATAATACGAAATAAAAATATAATTATAATGTACTTTCGATGTTTTGGTTAAAAAAACAAGTTTAATTTTTAATATGCATAAAAATACAGGTATCTGGTCGTTCAAATCTGAGATTTTATTATGAATTTATGATGATGACATGCGGAGTGGGGCTTCGTTCATCTCTGCAGCAGCAAACGATGGACTTCGACTGGTCGTGGATTCGGCACACGCGAAACGGTTTTCCCTTTTAAACGACGACCGAAAACAGCACAAGACATACCTAATATAGAGGCCAACGAGTACCTACCTGCCGCGCAGTCTTTGATCGATAATTTGGCGTCAGCTACAATACATAATTTATAAATATATATATATATATACTACGAGCCCGCGGTGACTTATTAACAAGATATATCGCGTAAAATAAGCATTTATAATGTATATATATATATATACTTGCAGCGTTATAGTAATTGATAATTTTGGGCTTTCGTCCAGATATATTAAAGTCGCCTGGCACGCGGCCCGATCGCGGCGCGAGTGTGTAACCCCTTTTTCAGCGAGGGTATTTACCGCAGGTTAGGTATAAGGACCTCGTCGCTGGCGGGAGATGCTTATGGGGCACACGTCGATTTATTAAATTCCTGCTCTGGTGAAATTCGGTACCGTATGTACCCACACACGTATGTATAATATAATACACGCACGCGGAGATTTTAATTATCGTTTAACGGATGCTCGCGTCCGTCTGCCGCCGCCGCAGCGGCAGCAAATTGAGTTACCGTACGCGTTTAATTTACCGACCGAAATCCGAAACAATCTGTGTGCGCTTGTAACACCATTGTATAATACATACGAGTGCAACAAACAAATTAGCCATGTTCGAGTCGTCGGAATTCATCAACGTGAAACGTTTTCACGGCATCGCCCGAGCGTTTTGTGGGGAGGGGGGGATGGTTGGAAGGAAGGTCGGTTACAGGTACCGTTCTGTGCACTAATGATATGGCAAACAATGGAAATGTTGTGTGTGTGTGTGTGTGTGTGTGTGCGGTATTTATTGTTTAAGTTTTCATCGAGAGAGGAGTGTGTTTAGCCACATTTGTGTACACTATATATTATTATTATGATATTATTATATATATCAAAATAATAATATGTGCACATGAAGGTATTACAACGGTGGTTGTAGTCCTACAGCTGAATTTTGACGCTCTATCGTCATACTGTTATCAAACCGTGAGTACATCAAACTGCAGTTCGTCGGTAATGTGCACCCCTCAAAGTAACCTACTTTGGTTTTTTTGCTATACGTGTGTGATGTGTATAGGTATGCACAGAGCGGTCGTTTATTATTTTTTCGACATTCGAATGATTTTTTAAAATTTAAATAATTTCGTAATTTATATTTTCGAAAACTTTCACGATCACGAAATCGAGCAATTAATTAAAACCAACATAAAACCACAAACCCACTATTATAGGTACAAGTTATGCTATAATTATAATTACATTATTGTAATAATATTATAAACATATCGATGGTTATAAATCATATAATATACACATATTTGCAATCTTTTTTTTTTTTTAGTATTTTATATCAATGTATTATTATGGTACTTCGTACACAAGAAATTGAACATTTTAAAACCATGTTGATTTGAATATATTATTATATCACAACATTACATAGGTTCTGGATGTAGGTACTATTACTTATAACAAATTAGCACATATTATTATTAAATAAATATATATCAGTTTATAAGTATGGCTCATATTCGAGTTGATGAAAAGTTGGTTTTTTTTTTGAAAATTAATAATTGACAATAACCCGATCGCTTTGTACACACACTATTAATTGTACTTATTAATATTTAATAAACGATAACAAACGCCACGCTGTTACAGTATCGCAATATAAGTTAACGTAAATTGAACTGTTAATAATAAAATGTATTAATACATTGAAAAAAATTTGTTCGTTTTCCTATTCGATATTCAAATACATGCAATAATATATGTCTGAATAATATTTTGATGAATTTAGACAGTCTAATTGCACGAATGGCATGCCGACTCTTAGTAAAAGTATTTCAGACAGTTTAACCATACCAAACAATGCGCGTTATTAAAAAATTTGAATTTTAGTTTATTTAATATATATAGGTACTTTAGTGTGACGTTTGTTCTGATGAAAATTTATTTTCCTCCAGCCTTGAATAGAAAACGATTTAGTTCGGTAGTTCTATATATGAGATCATTACAAATAGTCACATTACAGAAATGTACAGAATTTTTTTTCCTGGAATATGGAATTTCAATAATTGTATTCTGAACAACCATAGTTTCGCGTGAGATTATGAGTTTGATTTTTAAAATGTTGTAAATATACCTGTGTTCAGTTATTTATTCTGAACATTTATATAGTTCAAAATGTTCTACAGCGTAATTTCATAATTTACTATTTAAATAGTATACAAAATATAAAAAAATAATGATATATTGAAACGTGTATAATACAATGAACAATAATACCAATTGTAATAATTTGATAAGTTATTTAAAATTGAAATACTTATCAATTATTATACGTCATATATTGGAGAAAACAATATTCAATAAAGATTGACGGGGTTTACTTATCAATCATTAAGCTTTTATACTGATTAATTTCAATAAAAATGATAATGGACTTGTGTAGTTTTATTGCATTAAACAGCGTTATAAAATATAGCAGTATAAATATTATGCCAAATGCGTAGGTAATTAATTATAATTCTATGAGTTACCAAAAAGGCGCAGTGGTGTGTGAAAAGGTTGCTTCTTCCGCATCGAGTCGTATGGATATTTTATTATATCTATGAATATTGAACTCTCACATATTGTAGGTACAATAAGATAGGTTAGGTTATCCTGATTAATTGTACCGCTTTTCCTGCAGTAAAGCCTTTACCCTAGCAGTGGGTTTTAGAAGATAAGGGACATAGTGGCTTATAATTAATGCATCCGCATTAATACAATAATGACCGGTCAAACTTTCAGGGCTTCAAGACTTGATTTAATAGACTCGAAATGATAAAAGGTTTTTCTTTAAATATTTAATTTGTTTAATCGTTTTTAAAGTCAAAATTATTGCTGGGTATAATACATGGTGAATAATAAGCGAAACAAAAATACAGTCTCGGTGTGGCGCACTCAACCATACATTTGACCTGCATGGATTTAGTCAGACAATGGCCATGGCAGGGGATTATTATGGGGACTATAGCTGTCTTTGAGATAACTACAATCCACTCCCAATAGGCGGCCTTAAAATTCGACTAGTTTGAACGATAATGCAGTCAAAATTAAATTTTAAGTAAAACTTAAACATATTGTATTCGGTTTATTTATCAACGTTTATAAGCTATAGGTATATTGTTTATACCTATATTGAATATTCATTGTATATTAATACGTTTAATGGCGCTCCTTATCATATAGCTATATAATAATAATAATGTACTCCGTTCGCCAAGAGAATGTGGTTGCTCAAAAACCAAAACGCGTCGTTCCCCCTCCTCAACGACCAAAATCCCTACTTCTCAGCTCTAGTCGTATGCACGAAGTAACCACATTTTCTCAAACGGAGTACAGTATAACGGGGTAGGTCCGTACCATAGGTGTAGGCTTTTGAGAAAATGCACAATAATGACTAATAATAATTACTGTATAAAATTATCATTAAGAGAATTCGACTGCAATATTTGCCTGTTCTCTCTCAGACACGCCACAACAGAGTGACATGAAAGATATAACGCAAAACGATATATCCCGAAAAATCTTTATAAGTAATCTTAGAGTAAAAGAGGTGGTTATAATATTTTTGAGGGTTTGACTTATCGTTTTTACATTTTATTATTATTTGACTATATATTCGATTTTAATATAATAAAAAAAAAACAGTTTAAATTTAAATTGAATATTTTTCGAGATTCTGTTTACATAAATTTAAATTGATACACCTCCAAAAGTATTATTTTCTATAATTATTGAAATGGGTAATTAAAGATTTTACTATTGAAATTAGTAGAAAAAAAAATAAATATATATTTTACACGATTGCATTTTGTCTATGTTGCGCGTTGGCTGGAGAGAGAAAAAACAAAAGCACCCTGACATACTCTTCTTTTAACACCAACTCACTCTGATCCATTTCCGGTTTCAAGTAGACGACTTGCGAAGTGTCAGCCGCCAGCGACCAGGCTGTCGCACACGAAACGCCGCAGTGAGCCGCTGCGCACTGGTCGGAAAGTCTGATCCACACGCCCTCGCCGTTGGTCACCCTTTCCACGGCCTGAACGATGTTGCCCTGGACGAGCATACCGACCGGCGTGGCCTTAAACGTCGGCTGATTCCGGATGTTGTGTCCCGAGGCGCCGCACACAACGACTTTGTAGTCGACTGGCTGCCCCGCAGAGTGGTCAGGAGACGGCTGTTGCGGAGGTGGTGGTGGCGGTGGCGGCGGCGGTGGCGGTGGAAGCATCGACGAAGACTTGGGTCTGCAGGGTAGGAATAATAATTGCAAGTAAGTGCAACGTAAGTAACACATTATATTACATTATACAGATAAACGCTACGTAGTGGCAAGGCGCGAGTCTTTAGGTCGGAGAGACGTTGAAAAAAAAATCAGGCATAATGAGTAATGACAATATTATCGGTACCTACTCGTGTTTAGACAATATCACACCTGAAATAGTCAAACCATAATTTTTTTTTTTCGTATGGGGCGATTTCTGGGAGTAGGCCCGAAGGCAAGCTTTGGACGCCTATTTGGCAAAATTTCTATTTGGGCACCCGTAGGTTTCTGCCATTCCCGGGTGGGGGATGGCGGTCTAGCCGTCTAGACAGTTGCCTGTCCAGAAAATGATGCCGCCCGTGGCCGGGATTCGAACCGGCGACAGTGAGCGTTACAACTGACGCCGTAGTCAACTCGGCCACTCCGTCTGGTCGTTGACGTGAATTCGGTAACTGCGTTAATAAAGTCTACTTAAAAATAAAATAAAACAAAAATACGAATGGCAAGATATGACGTCTCATAGCGCAACGATAACTTCCACCTGCTTTTCAATTCCCCCTGCAAATCGCGCATGGCAGAATGAGAATTAATATTTAATGTGATTTCATATTTAATTTTAAACTGTATTTTGATGTTTTACAGTATATTCTAAGAATACTAAAACTAAAGAGAAAAATTTTGACGAATATATTATGTATTATTAATTATTACAATACGTATCGCGTCAAAATTTTTTTACCCCTGTGAACTTGGCATCGCAACATTAGCAGACATCGATCCAATCAATCCGACAAATTCGTTGGTGGATTGTTGTTGGATAACACTAACAACATATTTTGTTGGACATTATTTTCACCGTTGGGCCAATTTTCAATTTTACTCTGCCAATTTCACGCCAGCAGCGCAACTGTTTGTTGAGACATGTCTTGTTCATCTCTAATTGTTGGACACTGTTGGACAACTTTCAAACTTTGTCTGACACTATTTTCACCGGTAAATATAATAACGCCAGTATTCAACTGATTTTTTATCCTATTTAGGATATTTAGAATTTAAGTTTTTTTCCTACTGGGGTTTATTAATTCAACTAAATTTTTTTTAATTGAGATTACATTTTTTTTAATATCAATTTTTTATTCAGCTGCTTTTTTTATCCTTTTTAAATTTTCATCCTATGAAAATTATTTTTTTATTTTACTATGAATACTAACAAAAAAAAAAAACAAACAGGTTGAATGAAAAATAATATTTAATAAAAATATCCAATTTCAATGAAAAACGCATGATTAAATTATTTATCTATTTACTATAATTAACATTATTCCATAATTCAGTCTATTTTTTTTAAATAATGGTTCATTTTAACAATATCTAAATAACTTTCCCAGGCTATCGCGTTTATACCTCATATTATTATTAACATGATAAATAAATATATTTTTATTAATGGCCATAACAATAATATGACTCCTGCAGGGAAGGATTGATGGAAATAATAAGTCATCAAATATAATATATTATGCAAATTATAGGTGTATCGTATATTAGTCATTCCGATGCCAATAACGGTGGGATTGAAAATTTTCCAGATTTTTTTTTCCGTATTATTTATTAATATTGATTGTAAAAACAAAAGGTATATATTTATATAACTATTATACTATAGCGACATCACGCGTTTTATATTACTCCGTTAATTTATACAATTTTTTTTTTTTAAGCTAAAATTAAGTGCACATTAACGGACGCTCATGAAAATATATACAAATATGTATAATACATGTGCAAGTTCTGTAATTTTGTTTAGTGTGCAGGTATAATGCGTGTGTGACGTGTGTGCACTAATAATTTTTAAATTAAAGAAAAACGAACTTGGCGTATATTATATACGCTAATATATACCTATATGCAATAGTATTGGTGTTTATGCGATAAGTTTGTATTTCGGAAATTCCGAGTCCACATTTTAGTGACCATTAACGTCATTTGTATTTACTATTAGAAATTATAATGTGGACTTTGCGACCGTCATTAAATTCTGATACCTGTATAATATAATTTACACGGCCATTTGTTTGTCCAATGAACGGGAAAACTGACGGAATCGCGTTTTCGCATTGATTTTCGTCCGTGGATATGTTTCATTCGTAACGATATAATATAGAGATCGATATGCATAATGATAATATATTTAGGTTTTTGTTTTTTTTTTTTCCAAACGCACTAAACCGAACCTGTTTTATTTTTAACGCGGTTTTCCAAAACAAATATTGCTGGTACACGATATAGGGTTTTGCTACGTTCATATCAACGACTAAAAATAACACACACGATAATATGCAAATACGTGTACATATTTGAAGTCGCAGATTTATGTATGCACAAAACTGCATACATTGAGCAAATAACTTTATAATACGTATAACTTAGGTATACAACTATAAATAAGTTTTGTTCTTCAATTAAATTAATGTCAATTAAAATCCGGAGAGAGTAATTAAATAAAAAATATGCTTTGCATAATGATTAAATTACGTATTGCACTCATGCCATAATACACACTCGTATAATAGTAATGGAAACGTAAAGGACGTGGCCTTAAATATTTATTCGAGTTTGTGCACCAAGGAATTAATATAACACTTATAAATCTGAATGTATAATTGAAAACGAATTATTGATTTTGCTCGTCCCGCGAATGTCTAAACAATTTCAAATCATGTCAAAGTTTGATTAAAAAACTTTAATGTTGTTTTACATTTTATAAGAAAACTAAGAGATAAAAAAAATAATAATCATCTTTTTGTATATATTATAATATTATATACGTTTTGTAGCAAATGTACAATTAAAAATGAATGAAAGTGAAAATGCTGTCCAATTCTAACTTTGGATTTGTTTTCGAATTACATTTTCATATATATATATATTGTACGGGATAATTATTATTCCATTAGTTCTGGAAACCGGTAAAATTGTAAAAGGTAATTTTATTTATAGTTCGTGTTATAAAAATATGGTTAAAACGAGACATAAAAATACTGTCATTACTCATTATTAATAATAATATACAAAAAAAAAACAATGCAAAAAAAAAACAATGCAAAAACGCGGACCATTATGAAAATGTTGTTTTTGATAATCATTATTAACATAGTGTCATTGTATGGTTAACATGATAGAATAATGTTTCAACACTTTCAACCATATAATAATCACTTATCATTATGCCTTTTTAGAATGCCCGTTCTGTTACTCATACAAAATATGTTAATATTGTTTCGTTACTAGTTTCTCACTCGACTCTTCAGAATTGATTATGGTGAAGCAGCTATATTATATTCTACGCAAGTATGGCAAACGCGAGATTTTATTTCTGAAATTAAAATAGGAAAAATGTCGAGCTACTGAAAATTCCAGACTAGGGTGTGTAAATGTACGAAATATATTAGCTGATTATTTGAACCATCTCTGGTCTGGATGTCCGGCTGCGGTTCTACGAAACCCCTCGCCGAATTAACAATATAAATAGCAGGTTCTCCAACCCAAACCCCAAGCCCGCTGATCGTACGCATATCACACTACATTAAAAAAACATAATATTATAATCCCATATGACAATATCGTATAAGATATTATATTGTCAGTACGTACGTTTCCCTGTTATTTGGCGGCTTCGGTGTGTCCGGTGTCGCGACGGCCGCGCGTTTGTCGCTGCAGTCTCCCTTGGCCGCGGCGGGTGCTTTCGGTCCACCGGTTTTCCCATTCACCGGCACCAAGAACTGTTCGCTGTTCAAATATTTGTTGGCCCTCATGCACCACGCTTCGATGTGCGGCGCGCTCCGCTGGCAATGCCGTTCCACCGATTCCGAGTTTAACAGAACCCAATCACCGTCGTCGTTGCTCATCTGTGAAGATTGTGTTTGCGATGAACGAGACGAGAGAAAAACGGAAAAACGAAATAAAAAACCAAACGAAAGCAATGCAACTGTAGACGATTAAAATTTTTTTTTTTTTTACAAAACTTTGCTTTCAACCCGAGATTTATATTACGTTACACATATTATTACCATTATATCATAAGCCTATAACGGAAATCGATAGTGTGCGTATACACATAGAGTATATATATATATAGTATAAATAACGGGTGGATTTATTTTTACGTGGACCGAAATTAATCAAAACTCTACATTAGCTGATATTTGAAAATCTAAACTAGACGTTTTATTTTACGATCGCAATTGTATTGTGGTTGTGAAAATATTTGCATAAGTTAAATATTTCCCAAACACATATCGAAAATAATTACGAACTTGCGAATGGTTTCCATCGTAAATAGGTAATTTAATTGATTCAATAATAACCTTTATTTTACATGACAATCATATTTTTATTAGAGAAATATTTTTGTATATAATTAACTAAGCTATAACAAACATTTTATATGTAGCCATATTGTATAGGTGTTCATAACTATATCTAAGTATAGATATAGGTATATAGTATTTGTTGAGCAGGACAATATCCCATTGAGTAACATTATTGATACAATATAATTACAATAATAAATAATGCTATAGGTAGGTATATAGTAAAGGTACTTTTTAGTTATCAATGCTTCACTAAAATAAATGGGCAACTTAAAAATGAAAATATTAAATATGATAAGTGATAAGTATAATCTAATAATATGATATGCTTTATAAATATTCAAATTATACAAGCTATGTAATAGTCAATTTTAATCATTATTTTATTCGTTTTCAAATTAAAATCCATTCAATATAGGTATAACTGTTATTTTTTATTACTCAAAAATAAAAACAAAATAAAGGGTTTTTTAATTTACATAATAATTATACATTTTTTCCACCCATAAAATTGTTCAGAATATTATATAACTCAATTATTAACATATTAATTGATTAAAGGTTGCTCGCATTTTTGTTTTTGATTATTTTAGCCAATATCCGGATAGGCCGTCATTTCGTCACAGCCCGACGTTTTATTCGAGTTTACTTATTATACTGTACATTTTTTGCACTACAGCCGTTCAATCGTGTAACTGTATTGATGTTAAACTCGTTTAGCCTTTAGCGGCTTAAAGTTTTAAACGCCACATGGGAAACAACTGGAAATTGAAAATAAAACATGACTGCAGAACGCGTTTGTTTGGTAAAAACTAAAAATAAAACAGACTCGATCGCTATGCCAAACACCATGACGGCGATAAACGTTTGCTAACTCATGAACACGTCTAATATATTACAGGTTATAGTGAGAATGCAGGATAGACTGCTAAGGGGGGAGGGGGAGATAAGGTCTTATAGTTTTCTGTGTTGGCTTTATTGGAAAATATGCAATGTATACTGTATATTATAATTTATAAACCATAAACTGTAAATATTATTATTGTTTTTATTTTTGCAACCTATCGAAAAAACATAATACCGAAGAAATGCACCCTCGACAGAGGTGTAGCTAAATTGCCTATTCAAAACGCCGGGTAACTATAATTCGATTATTAAAATGCGTTTAGGAAATATCATATTGATGAGATACCAGAAAAATCGACTAATTATAAGTTACGAATACTGAAACGAAATATGTCAAAGTCACGTAGAAAGCGTAAGCTGGGTACACTTAAATTGGTTGTTGTGGATTTGAGTACAGTAAGTTGAATGAAAAATCCTATTATTACAAGTACATGCAAACGAAAACAAAATAGTAAGTTTAAATCAGAAGCAATAATTCGTCCAGCTATTCACTATTGTAATGATTTTCTAGAAGGTTCAATATAAATAATTACTATCAAGAACAAACATTGCTTAATAATGGGTAACAGCATAACATTATGATTATTAAAAAACAATAATACCATGTACTGTAATCAAAAACGAATAAAAATACCCCTATTTTTGTGTGCAAGAATGACATTTTTATTAAGTGTCAAAATAATCGTAGGCTGTCTAGTCGTTCATCTTTTATCGCATAGACACTAGTTTGTTATCATGAAGAGTGACACAAGAGTGCCAGTTTGATTGAAAATAATCAACAACATTATTCATTATTTGCGACAGTGGTCAGCTAGTTACACAAGTATTTTTTTTACGATTTAGTGTTGTTTTTTATTAATTAACAATACAATAGTTGATTTTGTGTACATTTACTAACCGTATTATTATTGTTGTCGACGTCGTGATAAAATCAGTGTCTATATGGATAAACATAGTACGATAATCGACATATTTTCCGCTTCGGGGAAAGCTTATGAATAATAATTATGTATTTATAAGTTACCTGTATACACAGTAGGAACTATAGGTACTTTTTTCATTTTATTCGTTTCTACGGTAACGAAACATTAAGCGTTGGACAAAATCGGTTAGAAAATAAAATGACATCTGCAGGCGCTCTGTACGACCTTTGTCTCGACGACGTTATAATATCATGATAATATATTATATTGTTAGCTCTTAAAATCGCCCGCTGCAGACAATAATAATATTATTGTCGACCGTCCGGAAGAGCACTCACCTCGTCGGTGTACCCGATGATCCCTTTGACGGGGATGAATCCAATTTGCTCGGACTGGAGGGACGGGTGCGTGCGGATCCGCAGTCCGGCGCTGTATTTGCCCACGTGCTGCAGCAATTTCGCGGCGGGAGACGATAGCGCCAGTCCGTGATCCGGAGGCTTGGCACCGTTGAAAGGCGCTTCTTTCACGTCGATGTGCTTCGTCTGTAAACAAGCGCAGCGGTAATGTGTTTAAGGTTGGAAAAGCTCGTCGCGTCGTATTATTATATGATATAATATAATTTATAGGTATGGTATGCGTTCTACGTACTTATTTTTATTTATTTAGTTAGTCGATGGAAATTATTGTTCGTCGGAAGGGGACGTGCCCGAGTATATAAAATAATATTTATAATATGTTTGATCATGATACGCCGAAGCTGCGTATTTTTTTCTCTTCTATGCGCGCATTTATTCGAATCGGGTGGGTCGCGTGTGCCGATATTATGTTATTTACAATAAACGTTCTGCGAAAAGCAATCATGGCGTTCGGAAAAATAAAAAAAGATCCCGAAGCTGATGCCCGTTGAGAGATCGTTCGACATTTGTCTAAGACCGGGTGAGCTCTCTTAGGTTTATCCGGTGATTTTTGTGATAAATACTCTGTGGCGGGTAGGGCGTGGGGCGGATACGCCGTCCGATCGACGAGTTCGATTTATCACGACCATATTATATATTATCATAATATGCAAAGCGAGTTGCGCTGCTCACACCCAACCCCTTGAAAATCACAATACGTTCTTCGTTTTGACGCACCGAAATAAGATAAACTAAAATTACCCATGGTTTCTATGCAGCCGATTAGTATGCGAGCGAATTATATATGATACTAATAATTTAACAGAATTTAAAACTTTCTCAAATACACGCAGTTTCCTTCGATTATGATAAAGTCAGATGATATTGTATAGGCCATAATAGGTACATATAGTTAAATGTCGTATGGTGTTAAATACTTGTTTCGTCAGTGGATATCCGTCCACTTCCACCCTGATGTCGTAATATCCGGTGGCCATCGGAGTCCAGTACACGGTGTAAGTACCGTTGCCCTGCGACTCCATCGGCAGCTTTTCCGAGTCGCCTTTTGCCGACGGCGACGCCAGACGGAGTTCTTCAAACGAATAATTCTCGTAATGCTGAAATACATTATGATATAGGTCAATACAATCGTATATAATGTTATGATTGGTTTTTTTTTTTTTTAATTATAAGTGTTATCGCTGTAGCCATAACGGTAGTAAAATATAAGACATAATCGGTATATTATTGTTATAATTTACGATCCGTAGACGTTTTGATTTTATCAATTAATCATATAATAATTTGTAGTCGTACAATAACAGACTACGTCAATGATACAATGATCGAGTTATTAAAATCAACATAACATTATAATAAAGTTGTTTTATCTCGGCAGTGCATATAATATCGTACAACAATAGACCGATGGCATTGTGTATAATGTAGTGTATAAACGATTATATTATTTCATGTAGGTAAGTGTAGTATATACGGTGGTTCGCAGCGACGGAATTAATAAAATATATGTATTTTTGTTTGGCACTGTTCGCTAGTTGCACTCGTCGGGCGGAAAACCTTTAAGCCGTAATGATTCTGATTAAACGAGGACTTAATTAATTACCATCATAACTCGCTGCCGTCGGAAACGGCGAATACGAACAGCCACCACGCGAGACTGACAGGAGCAAAAGCATTACAATAATAAGCTTTCGATAGGTTCTTTGAGATTAATTAATAATAATATGTACACAACGTGCAGGTTTGTGTATTGTGTTTTCGACGAATCGCTGATGATGGTAAATGGTAAATAACTAATAATATATTATTTTATCATATCCACGTACTTTCATGAATGTAATGGTTTGATATCTGAACTTGTCCTTGACCACCGTTTCGTATGGGACATAAGTTTTTGGCACTGGGTGTCCACCGAAATACTTGTCGTCCACAGCACCAGAGCTCCTGTCTATGTATGGGTTGGCTTTGGATTTGCAGTTCGATTGAGTGAAGAATTCCACCTGTTGTGTTTAGACAAAAATGTATTATATTATATTATATTATATTATATTAATTCACGTGTGCCCTATTTATAGACACAACTATCCACAGTATATGTCTCAGATATTTCCGACGAAGTGCGAAAGTAAACAGATATTAATATATTTTAAGTATCAATATATTAATCGACATCTTCTCAACAATACATCAACATCAGAATTCCTTCAACCAACCCAACACTGAGAATATTGTATTACATTTTTTCCAACACAAAATTTTTGATAAAATACTATAGCTTAAACCTGTCACAATTTGTATATAATCAAACACTTTTAAAATAATAATTTATTTCATTGAAGCGTGGTTTCTACATCTAATAATAATAATAAAAAAAAAAAATCTCAAATTATTTCATATAACTAAATTTTTTTACTCCGTAATATTATATTCATTTCATTGACATTTGTCATATTATTATTAAATTGGAGTTTCAGATAACCTGGTTACGAAAAGTCAATTAATTTTGAAATAGGTAGGTGCACAGAACTAATCAATTTTATTATCGTGGATTTGCAAATAAATCAAGTTTTTATAACTATATTTTTTAAACTGTTATGTATTTTTAAATTATTAAACAGGAATATTAAAGGTACTTTCTTCGGTATTGCTAGCTAGCTTAAGTGTTTTCTGTAAGTATATGAAAGTTAAGGTTTTTCAATAACTTTATGATCGACAGTTTTAATTAACTATCATATTATAAGTATGTTCAATACTAATCTAAGTTTGAATATAAAATTTTATTAATTTAAATTGAAAATAGAGTTTTTATCGTTCAATTTCAAAACAAATAAGTGTAAAAATAAAAATAAACCGAGCGTAAAACAAATGTTAAACGTATTTAATTGCTATTACTATTATTATTAAATGGAAATTAAATTCACTAAAACCTTTTTTATAGAAACGTACTCACCGTTGCCAGCAATATTTCATTATGTTTTCCTAATGACTTGTTTAACACTAATTTTATAATTTTAATGGAACAAACGTTAACACAGCGTGTCTATATATTATTATATAATATGTAAAAAACATTAGCAATAATAATAATAATAATAATTAATAAACGAATAGGTTCTCAAAAGTAATAAACGAAATCGCATTAAGAAGATGTATACCGACGTCTTGTTAACCCTTGCAAAATAACAACACCCCTATAATGGCTGCAGTGTTATAACTATAAAACTATACTATTTTACTTATTGGCTACAGGTACACGATATTCATTGCCAATGAAAGAAACGACGTACCGTTAACACAATGCCATTATTATATTTTGTGGTGTTACAGTGGGTAGGAAATTAAGGAATATGCGCACCCACCCCTTTAAGAAAAGCGCAAACAGTTTATTAATAACAGTGGATACCCATAATATAAAACATTTGTTACATTTATTTTGTTAAAATTCCCTCATTCACTTAGTACGTTCGCCGTAGTCAGTCTCACTAGTAACAATGTAACAGATTTCTATGAATTTTCAATGCGACAGACTGCAGAGCAAAAAGTATTTGTTGTCGACATCACACTCTTGAAATTTATCTCGTATTGAAATACGATACATTAAAATGATTACTTTTCACGACAAAAATGTATTCCAATATTTTTACAAGACTGTAGGTATTCCAATTTAAAAAGGTTAAGAAACTCATTTCGTTGTTAAAGATTAGAATTTAGAAATGAATATTAAAATTATAGAAACTTCGTATTGATATCACTGAAATTTTAACATTTCACAACCGTATCGTTTTTAATAGTATTTTATAATTTTAACGACTGGAACGATTAAAACGTTATTGATCAAATGAAATATTGAGTTTTAATTTTCAAAAATTGATCTCTCGACGTATTAAAAGCGCAAAAATAATACAGTACATCCGGCTTCTTTATAAAAGTTACTTTAATCAACGAGGGGTGTGACCGATTTACAGCGAGGACGAGCATAATATTATGTTTTCTAGATTTGAAGGACTCTGTAGAACGTTATTAATTCCGGACTCACCTAGCCACAACTAAATCTCAAATATCTCGTGTACCGCCTTTACAATAATTATTATGTAAAGCATATAATATTATATACCTTTAACCCGGTAGATTGGACCGGGTTACCGTACTGGTCACGCGTCCGGACGGTGAATTTGGCCGGCCATCCGCAACGCACCTCGGCCGTGGACAGCGAAAGCTCGCACGAATCCGGTTCGACGACCGACTCTGGTTGGAGCCACCTGGCCAACCGACAACCTGCCGAATGAGGCGCACAACCAACGAACTCTCTGAGAAATCGGTTTTCGTTTCCGTCCACGCTGTAAACACAAACGATACAAACAACGAATTAAAAAAAAATTAATAAGTATTGCTATTCTAATAATTATTGCAATACAAACACCAAAGAGACGATTGTTTTTTAACTTTTCAAGTATGTACTTAACATTATTATTATATATTGTATTCTAATATTGTATGTATATTATTATATCATATTCCACATTATTTTTGAGACGATAAAGAATTTTGCGGAGTACGAAATAAGGCATGTTTTGATGTGTACAACCGACACAACATTGAATTTACTGTTTCATATATTATATTACGTATATAGATATAGACATTTTTAAATTAACAATAAATTATACTATGGTGCATTGGTGCTATAGCAGGTATGTATAATAATATAATATAGTGTTTTTTAAGAGTGTGTTATATGAAATGACAACAATTTACTAGGTATTATGCTCTGTATGAATATTTTTTGTCAACATGCATTGCTTGTAGTTTGAGAGAACAAGTACGTCTCTCGTTAGGTTCGACGAGTCAGTAGAATATTTTGAAAATGATTATTATTTGACATTTGAAAAACAGTATCGGTTCATCGACGAATTTAAAAAAAAACATTCTAATAATAGAGAAACAAATTACTAAAAAATGTGCATCACGATGTCGGATATTGTTATTAACCTCGATGTTCAATAGAAGAACAGGTGTACATATATTATTTATGAAATTTTTTTTTTTATTAGATGACCCGCGGCAACATAGGCCATTGGGTGGGGGTGGAACTGTGAGTTGTTGTATTGGATAGGTTTGGTACACGTGTGTGTGTTGTGGCAGAATTTCTAGTGGGGCACCCGTAGGTTTCTGCCATGCCCCGGGTTACCGTTACACCGTGACTTGCCCGAGAAAAAAATGCCGCCCAGTGGCAGAGAATCGAACCGGCGACGGCTGCGCCGCAACCGACGCCTTAGACCGCTCGGCCACCTCGTCCCCCATTTAGGACATTATATATCGTCACTGACTGTTTTGTCATTCACAATGTTCGATGAAAAGAATCCAGCTAGGAGACAACGTCGCGGAGAGAAAAATTGCGGTTCATCGCAATAAATATTATAGGTAAAAAATGGTGTCTGGACAAAAAAAACGACTATAATAATACCGTATTCGAGCTAGAAACCAATATAGGCATAAGAGACACGCGCCCACAAAGCGGAAAAAGACGACTACACTAAGTTTTTATATTTTTATATTTTATCCGTCTCTCTCTCTCTCTCTCTCTCTGGTTTGCGCGCTCATTGTTTGAAAATAAATCAAGTGTCGTCTGACATTAAAACACCCAATTTGCGTTCGCATTTCGGCTGGTGTCCCCATACCGGTTACCGGGTTTAAATGTATATCGACGGCGTTTTTCCTATTATTTGATCGCATAGAGAACTAATGTCATCCGTTCCAACTGCAATGCTGTAAACGAAACCCACGTAGGTTACGCATCGCGTTTTTGAGAATGATAAATTGTCTGCGTGGACCCGATTCTCAAAATCACGACTTGGACATGAAATAGCTACTGTAAAATAACATCTGACATTTCGGAAAAATAACTGTTCGGATACCTCAATATTGATAAGGAAGACAGATACTTAAGTACGGTAGGTAAGTAATACAACACGGATGATTATAACAGTTGATAATGATTGGTATATTCTAATGATATAACAGTGAAGATAAGCGATCGTATAACTTTTGATCCTCAAAACTGTAAAAACTGTGATAAAACGTCACCGATGTGAATTATATACATGTAAAATATTACGCGTCTAATATAACAAACAGTATTTTTGTGGCAATTTTTTTTTTTTTTTAAATAGCCGTTATATAGAGCCATAACCGTTCTGTCGTACCTACAGTTGTAGGAGTTGAGTGTACCTCCTCGTTTAACTGTAATGGAAGTGTTAAATAACTTGAATTCAATGATAAATAAGTATATAACATAGGTATAGTATAGGTACAGTGAACCTATACAGTGAAAAACGATTCTGAGACAATACTATCTTTTTGGTATTTTTGATGCATATTCTTTTTGGTAATCCCTGATTTTATGACAAGGATGTTTTAATTTTCACCACACGAAGTACAAACCAGATTTTAGTTGTTATCGAAACCGACACTTTAAATGAAAATTGAAGCATTTATTCTACTGTAAAAAGTGTCAGCAAACGAAAAATAAAAAAAAAAATATTTTTTAAAAATACGCGTCATTATAAAATCAATACATTCATCGCTACGCTCAGAATCTAAAATGTATTATTTATAATAAACCTATTGTGTTGTAATATTGCACTTAAACAGACCGAGGAACGATCTCTCGTGAATCCGCTTACGCTGCGTATTATAATAACATCATATTATAATAAGACCGAAGAGTGACGAGTGGCCAGGCCAATGGCAGATGAAAGTTTGTAAAACGATATCGAAAGGCTAAAAATAATTACTTTAACAACAATATTATACTGTTATATTATTGTCTCCGTGTAGAAGATATATATTTTGTCACCCATTAATTTGTGAACTTAACAATAATATCATTTTTCGAGGTTGCTATACATTACAATACTCGACATCGTTAACGTTTCGGATGATAGTAAAAAATATTATTACTGCGATTTAATATTTCTGCGCGTACAGCATAAATTGTATAGGTACCTATCGTGTCTTTTTTATCATTAAATGCGTACTTGCAACAAAAAAAAATGTACTATGACTGTCATGCGGTAATTATATTATAATATTAATTATTATTTTGATTATTTCACTCAAACAATAATAATATATACCGATTATAATATTATTATGAATATCGTGCATATCATGTTTATGTATGAGTATAATACCTTTATTCATATATCTTTATGGATGTTACAGATTAGGTGGTGACTGCAATAATAATACGAAATACATTTTCATGCATATAGCAAATATATTATAATATTTCATTATGACGATGCACATTTTGTAGTTACTATAACTTAAAAGTAATTACGTACTTATGTTTACTGAATAAGTCACTAAAACGTTATAAAATATTACAATTAAAAACTATACAGCTTAAAGCTACTCTCGTTTTAAACGCTGTTGTAATATTTATATACATAACATAAAATATAAGGCGTATATAATTTATTTAAGTAATAAGTTTGAATAGTAATATTGTATACGAACGAATGGAAAATTATGATGTTTATTAAGATAAAGAGTAATAAAAGTTTGGTAATAAATTTATGCGTGAAAAATAGATACTATAGTGAGTATTAAAAAAATTACGAATAATTTTATTTGTTTTTGTTTTTTTTTTATCTTTGTTCAGTTTGATGAATCCATAAAAATTAGTCAACTAGAGATTTCGTATTAGTGATTCGTATTTTTAATTGCTCGTAAAAAATTTTTAAATAAAAACCCCGCCATCAAAAATCAATATCGTCCGAATATAATATAATATTTATTATTAGACATTTAAAACGAATGAAACGGTTGAATCGACGTTGTCATAATATATAAGCCTGCACTCGGTGTACACACCTATTTAAATAAATGGGCGGTGACTGGAACGTGCGTGATTTATAATGCCTATTGAATATAGATTAATGTAATATACTAAATGATAATATTATGGTATACTCATAATATGTGTTTGCACTTTGCAGTGTTAGAAACGGCAGTCTTCAAATTTTCCAAACACTATATAATTTGCAAAACGCACGTACGAGAGGTGCTCGGTGTATATAAATGTTTATATCCAATAATGCTACGAATCGTTGTTTGTATTTCAGATCCATACTGTGGTTATATTTGATAAGTCCGGAAAATATCACTTTTCCGCGAAAATGCCCGTATTTAACCTGGAAAACCGAACTATATGCGCCAAGCGGCATTAACTATTATTATAAAATATGTTCCATCTAAAACATTATATCTCTGAAATAAACCGGCGACATCGCTTTCGGAGAAATAGCTCGACAATACATTAAAGCTTATAGGTAGGTACTCTCACATATTATATTCGACTTACCTTCTATTAAATTGTAGATATTATGCTATATATACGCAGCTGCTGAGCAGCAATAGTTGTCATTCGACTTATTACACTTTTATTATTATACTTTTATACAGCGTGGTTCTATTAGCGTTACATTCTATTATTAGGTCAGTAATAAAAAATTCAGTAGCGGTTACAAAAATTATCGTATTCTATCGATATCACAATAACGAGCCACAACCGAAAAAAAAACGACGTTTAGGCGACGACGCAGTTCATGATAAAAATAAATAAATAACTTAAAAACACTTCGACGATTTTGCGTGTCCATATATATTATATTATATACATATAACAGGATACGCGTGTTCGCACCAAGTATATTATTATTATTATTATTATTACTATTATTATTATACATTTCACTTACTGCGGGTCCGCCGTATTACGAATTCGTCCTAATAACACGCATGTGTGAATTATAGAGTTTAATAAGGATACAGACACTTTGAATAATTTAAAGTCGAGAGTCGTGGTTATTTATTAGTCAAGTAATAAGCGTAGACGTACTTTTCGTCTTCTTGTTTCACTATATCGTGGGGAGATGCGATTTGGAGTAGTGCCCCCCCCCTCAACTACCCAATGGATTAAAGACTCGTTAGCTGTTCAAAATTGAAATCATGAAAGGCTTGTGATAATATTATTTACTCGTCGTTTTACAATACACGTCATCGTAAAACTTCTTACTATATTCTGATGGCGAATTATATCATTAAATACCTAATATATTATTATATTTTACATGTATGTACGCATATGGATTAGGTTATTACAATAACAAACCTGACATTAATCAATAAACTAACACCATACTTCAATAACAGAAACTAACAATTTAATCATAATAACATAATATTAATAATAACTAGGGCATTTGCATATTTTTTTTTCAATGTCTTTCCAAACTAAAAATGTGTTTCGTGTACTTCGTGTACTAACCAAAACACTTTTTTTTCATTTTTTAACGGATTTTATACTTTTTAGGACATTTTCGACCTATTTTCTAGTATTATGACTAAAAATATTGACTTCATTGAAATATAAGCATAGCACAACGTAATATAAATTATTTTCGTTTCTAACTTAGACAAGAAAGAAATTTAACTTGATGTTACACGCCATCCGATTAGCCGATTTGATTGCATACAACTAAACAAGTTTTATCGGACTATTTTCTTATCGAGTGATAGTAATAAATCATTTTTTAATATTTATAATATTATAATCGTACTTATACTTACAATTTTTCATAATAATTTGAATTTATTTAATAAACAATGTATTTTTGATATTTTTAAGACATTTTTAGAGTTTTTAGGTCGTAAATGCACTTTTTAAAGGGCATTTATATCCGAGCCCTTATGATAACACAAGACAAAATAGTAGAATACCACACAAATATTATACTATGTTATAATATTATATACCTACAAGGCTACAATACCTAAGTATGCATGGTTGATACAATAATATATTCGCGTGTGTTCTATTTTGTTATTGATCCAACAAAAAAATATAAATATTTTATATATAATAACAATAAAACAGGACGACACGAATCGTGAGAGGAAAAACAGCACCAAACGCTCGTGCAGTGAGTGTAGAAGTCAACACTGAAACCGTAGACATAATAACAAAATATAATTTATAATTATACGACTAGGCTGCGCATGCTTAAGACACTCCTTATTAACAATAAACACACCAACACAAACATTAAACTATTCATGTACAAATCCCTATTAAAACCTATAGGTATGGTCTTCAACTGTGAGACAATGCCAAAATATCCAATCTTAAAAATACAGACGTTTCAAAATATTACTCCCAACAAAATTATTAACTGTCGTCCATACATATCAAATTACATATTTCACACTGAGCTCCACCAAAAAACCCCTTCATAGATGAAGCAAAATAATTATTCTATATAAACGTTTTCACGATCGCCTTATAGCTCATACGAATCCATTAATCCATAACTTATCATCGAATGAAATTCCTGGTCGTCATCCTCCAGGTCGCCTAAAAAGGAAACGGTACAGAGACATCTTAATAAATCAAAAAAATTAGTCTAAAAATCTAATCAAAAAAAAATCAACGGGAAGTGCAGTCACTACTGGGTAGCTTCTTCTAGCAAGTATTTCAATGTCACTACAAATTTTCACATATTATATTCTTATTGTGCCCTCAGGTTACAGATTGTATATTTCTTTAAAAAAAATAATAATAAAAAAAAATTATTATTATACGTGTAAGACGAAAAAATATCCACATCTAAGCGTGTGTGTCAACGATACCTATACAGTCTACACGTCAGCGTACAACACGTAATTTACATAATAAATTGCCCGTTGACGATATAATGTATCAACGTAACGCATAGCTCAACACGTATATATTGTATAGTAACTATAATATATTCATAGTAATAGTTGTATAATACATGTAACGTAATGACGTATTATTATTACATCCTTTCGTGATTCAAACTGTTGGATAAAATTTGGGTACTCAATTCTTCGGACGAAGATTTAAAATCTCAATCATATATAGCTATATAATTGTTCCTTTCTTTAATTTTAAATTCGGTTGTTTTTTAAACCGCGGAAGACTATGTAGTGAATATAATAATGTTGCTGCGGCTTGTTACATAACAGCAAAGGTATATTATGCCATTACGGTATTATTATTCACGAATGAAATTATAATATTGTTTTGTCTTGAAACATAATATGTAATTCGTTTTAAAAAAGTTAGTCACTATGGCTTTTATTATCGTAATTTTTTTTGTTTTGTTTCAGTGGGAGAGTTCCGATTTTGTCATAAAAATAAATAAACATATATATATATATAATACTGTAAGCCTCGCATAACTCCACAAATGTATTTATAGTTTGTATGCATTATGATTTAATTTAAAACCATGGAATATTATAATTTATAATATAGATAACATATTGCATTAGGGTCGTATTAAAGTAGAATTTACAACGGCTACATTATGACTACGGAACGCGTAATGGAAACCGTATAAAAAATCAATAGTGTAAATGTATATTATAAATACACATTTTTGTATCCTATAAAAATAATAATAATAATAATAATAATAATAATAATAATAATGTAATCTGGCAACAGTTTGGAATGAAGCGGCAAAAAAATATATAATAAATTTTCGAGATTAGTTTAGGGAAAACAACGGACTCTGTTCACAAAGACCTTTAGACAATTGAATAGTGGTTTTTGTAATTGGATTTCCCGGCTGAACGTTTTCCATTTGCACAAATCTTGAAGGGTGGCCGTGGCGGTGCTTGGGTGAACGTCAAGTCGTATAAAAACCACATTGTATACACACACTCACACACACACACACACACACACTTTTGTACAATAATATATTATCTCTTTCTGCGAGTGCCATTCATCGGGTTTCGGATAATATGGTGAATCTTGGATACATAGGGGTGGTATAGGGGTTGGTTTTGTGACTCCACGACGAATATGTGCCCACGCGCAAGTACTCTGCAGTGATGGTAACAAATTAAATGCTATTAATGCGGTCGCGAGGAGAGTATAATATTAATATTATCGGTTGACGACGATTTATAATTATTATACAATATATACTTTGTAGTGTATATAAATATTATTGTACGACGTTTTGCGATTTCGACACTAACACTATAGTTAAATGTAAGTATAATAGTACAATAGCAACTGCGATAATGTATATATATATATATCGTATAATATGTATAAACCACGGTTGTGGTCGAGTCTCATTCACACCAATCCCTCCGTCGTCGTCGAGGCACATTATATTATTATATCTACCTCTAATGTCGGTAATATTATTATTACCAAAAGGGGTCGATCCATTATAGAACATTATACCGCCCGCGTATAACTCCTATCAAGTCTGCCGCGCCCCAAGTTACGAATCGACTTCGTTATACCGCCGGTCCCGTGTGTTACATCATCATCATTATTATTATTATTATTATGCATTTACGTGACGGCCGCAGACAAACATATTATAATACTGTTGTGGTTCCTGCTGGCTCGAGGGTATAATAAGCCGTGCAGGTGACGAGTCAGGGGAGACAATGATACATTGTATAATATTATAATATTATGATAGTGAAGATTATCGTATAGAAGAAAAAATAAAATATATTATTGCTATTAAAAAAAAAAGTTGTGTTCACGCAACGCCGAGCGATTTAGTATGGATCGAGGTAAAAAAAACCTAATTAATTTATAGTTTATATAAAAAAAAAAAACAAGAACTACTGTAGAGCGACAAAGTCACAGGAGATTATTCAAAACTCTACATTATTTATATATTCCAGTGCTTTCTAGGTATCGAGAATGACATCCACTTTTCTTTTTTTATTTTACCACATTTCAGGGATTTTAAATGAAAAAAAAATCGCGAAATGGTCTAGTTAGAGTTTGTAGAATATGATTGGAATATTTGAACAGCGATTCATACACGATCCTCAAGCAGAAAACACATGAAAAATGTTTAACACAAATTGTTTGATGACAATTATGAGACTTAAAAATGTCGGGTCATTTATGAACCATATACAAAGTTGACCTCGTCAAATGTAATAATACCTAATCATATTATACCAACATCGATTGAAGGACGAGCATCCTGCCATAATTGTTGAGCATTCTTGTCCGGCGAGCTGAGATATAGTTCAATTATAATTTTTTAATAATATGCTTAAATACTAAAAATGAAGTATTGAAGTAAATTAATGAGAACTAATTCTACTTACTATGAGTTTATCGAAAATATGTCATCTGCAACATTCATGATCATGGAAATTGATTGGTGTTTTCCAATTTTTAATCACCACATATTATACCAAACAATTCCATAGTCACTAATAATTGATTTCTTTGTTATAGATTTGTATTGAAATGTATGTTTACGCAAATATGTATATTATACTGTATAGGTATTATGTGCTAGCTAATGGGATCATTTATGAATACATTTTCGATTTTTTTTTATCGTATCCTCAAAAGCACTTATATTTTTCTCCGGGTATCCATGTCGTTTGCTCAATAACGACAAAAAAAAAAAACGTCCGAACAAAAATTGTTCCGTCATGTAGTGGCCACACGTATATATGCACTTAATGCAGTCACGTAAAAGGATGCATAAAGTAAACATGTCCTATATAATCATAGCCAATATAAATGTACAATATTATACGCGGAGAGGCGTTGACGCACATTTTCGTAAATTTTTTAACCGGCAAAAATCATCTAACAACGCAGCGGTGGTTTTATTAATCATCACTACCTGCCCATGTATATATATTGTGTCACCACACGATGATAAAGACTTTTCGGTTTCTTCGTATTTGCAAACGAATCTACACTTATTTAAGTGCGTCCCGTTTAATGGCCAGGACAAGATAAAATTGTTTATGACTGGAAATAAACCACCGATAAATTTGCAGTAAACCTTTCTCGTATCTCGAGCGGCCCCGCAGGGAGATTTGTTTGAAATATTCTGCTCATGGCTTGATACAACGGACAAACAAGAACTTATATAAATTATGTGCACCGAAGTTGCAACTGCAACTGCTCAGGTCTCACGCTGACACGTTGCATTACAGACATGTATACATGCTAATATATATATATCCTCAAAAAGTCTTCTTAAATAACTTATATTTTCTTATTAATACTTCATTTTATGGCTGGACTGCCATTTCTACACCTCAATATTAACATCGTCCGCCCATATATACATATACGACATATATAATGTGCGACGGTCAACGGTTTATATATCTCCGAATTAGAATATCTCACCTACAATTTTATCAATTATAAGGTACAGATTTTTAATTTAACGCTAATGGTCAAATATTATATAGTCATAGAATATTCATCAAACAAAATTAATTTATCATAATATATAGGCAATTATATATGTACAGGGCTCCAGTCCTCAGCATGGGTAAACACACACACACACACACACACACACACACACACACACACACACACACACGTTCTAAATACGCGCAATCCGTGTTTTCGTCTTAAGCTACAGGAGCTATAAAAGCGATGTTTAATATTATTATAATATATCTATATATATATATCAATACGAATCTCTTAATAATTTGAATAAGTTCTCATTACGTGTTTGTAGATTTAAATTAAATGTAATGTAATACGAGAAACGGCCAAGCTTTTCGAATATGAACCGGAACAGAAACATCACATAATCATGTACGGTATAACTTACAATTACGGTGTAGTAGCGCAGTTTCCCGATATATAATATACATTTTATAGTTTCAATGGAACGCGTAGAGCCGATAAAAGCCAGTTGATTGGGACCATTGTCTGTCGGGAAAAACGGTTAGCACGCTGCCGAGCTATAGGTGACGGGTGAACACGGTTTAATTTAAATAATATGCGAATTGCGAATGTTCGAAAATCGAAATCGTTCGCTGTATCCACATGTGCAGAGGGGGGGGGGGGGTGTAAATACCCTCAATTCTTTACGAATGTGTCGTTGTAAAAACGCGTAGTTCAATCGTTACTTATATCTACTCGTCGTTTTTCCGCGACAAGACCAAAAAAGTTAATCGCCGTTTCGAAAATCGAATATGCCTCTGTACAGATATATTAACTTTGGAAGATCGTAGACGGAACTGATCTTTTTATTTGTACACATCACTGCACCAGTTTATATTATGATTTCCTCCTGGGTGAGTGCAGGGAAAATTAAAAGTTCAAGGGAAGAGTAAACGAATTATGAACCGGAAAACACTTTGAACGTTGTTTGGAAAAGTGTTAAGTGAAATAGTATACAGCGCCGAGGGACTTGTATCATACTATTATATACTATTGTATACGTTTGTACTGAATACACAATATATGTATATATAATATGTATATTATTAATATGTATATACTCGAGGCAGGTCAACACTTCTTTGGGCAAATAAACGACAGAAATAATAACAAGCCCGGTCGAGAAGGCGCGGTGGCGTAATAGACGAGAGGTTTTTAAATTGGCTCACGTCTCCGATCAATTTGACTATTTGTCAGCGTCACGCTCACGCCCTTATTGCGGTCCGGGACGACGTCTCGTCGTCGTCGGTACCTCTCCAGCCTCCTCCTGCCGAGGCGGTTTTCGGCGCGTTCGGTTTTTTTTCCCCCCGCACCGCCTCTGCCGATGATCGATGAACGTGGAGACGACAGCAGCCTGAAAAGGGGTGTCGGAGCGCGAGGGTAAATGAGGAAAAAAAACCGTCGACGGACGTGGACGAATGGAGAAAATAAAACGCACGCAACGACGTTCCAAAACCGTTTTGGATAAGATATTGCGCCCAAGGAGAAGAGGTCTAGAGATCCTATATATAGCGGATGTATGATAATAATGTTTGATGTCGCTGCCGTCGAATATGCGAATTCACAGACGAAGAGATCAACTGACTCGGAGACGTTATTGCGTGTCAATACACGTCATTAGTGTACCTACAACCGTCTGCACGACATAATATAATATATATATATACGAATTGTGTAATGCTCTTATATACCTATGTATACTTAAACATCACTAACACTGTTATAAACTATTTTTATATATATAATACAATTTACCTATTTTATATTCCTATTATATTGAACTGAGAAACTGCAGAAATGTTATATAATATATTTTTTACTTAATCTCATTTCGTTATCTGATATGAAACGGAGTCGATTTCGAGCTTATATAGAATGAGAATTAATAGAATATTATTTTATCTATGTAATATATAATATCAAATTTCAACATCTATATTATCATAATCCCCAAAATAATTGTTAGGTACTATTAAACTTTTTTAGATTCTGAGTGGAACGATGAATATATTGATTTTACAATGATGTGTGTTTTTTTATTTTTGTGTCTGTCATCACTTTTTAGGAGAGTAAAAATTCTTAGACTTTCTTCAAAAGTATCTTTTCTGATAGGAAAATGAAATGTTCATACAATTTTCAAAATATGTTGATTTGTTCTGAATTGTTTAGGAACATTTTCAGTTTCCAATTTTATTAGTTTTTTTTCTATGAATGTCAATAAAACTTTATTTGTTGAGTAAAATTACTTGAAAATTTAATACAAGGTTCTTTTGTAAACAATGACCTCTTAAAAAAATTAAAAATCCTTCGTCCCAGTTTTTTTTTAAGCATTTAAAGTTCAAAAATTGACAAAATATGGAAAAATCACGAAAGTTAACAAAATGTTTTGAGTTAAAGTTAAGTAAAAATTTTTCTTTTTAAATCTAAGATTTTAAAATGTGATACAAAATTCCTTACCTATAAGATTATCTACCTTTATCAAAAAAAATAAAATTTAGATAAGGAAGTCAAATTTAATTTTTATGAGCGTTTGATATTCAAATTTTTACAACATTGGATATTCACTCGATTTCTCATGCAGCGATTTCCTTATTTTGTTGTAATTTAAAAACGAATAACTATAGATAGGTACATAAAATTTCACTGAATGTTTATTTTATCAATTCTTATACTTGATAAAATTTTCAAAATATTTTGAATTGTCTTAAGCTGTTTACGGACCATTTCATATTACAATTATTTTTTTTTTTCTATGAATATCAATAAAGTTTTATCTGTTGGGTCAAAAGTGTAAAAATTTAATACAAGGCTCCTGATATATTGTTACAATAACAGTTGAAAAATATTAAAGATACATTGTCACAATTTTTTTTTATAAGCATTTAGAGATTGAATTTTGATAAAATGTATCAAATTGAAAATTGAATAATTATTTTGTATTTAAAAATTTCTAAATTGTTCCACTTTTATATGTAAGGATTGAACATTTAAAACAAGTTTCCACGTAAGTAGTTAATTCTGTTGTCAAAAAATCTAAAAAATACATAAGCGAAGTTTATTTTCATAGTCATTTTAAGTTCAAATTTGGACGAAATTACATATTAAAAAACCTTGAATAACTATTTTAGTTATTTTGTTTTGATTGTATAATATTATTCGTGGGTACTTGAAATTTATAAAGTATACTATTATATAATAATATCTATGATAGTATCACGGTTTGTTGTTGATGTATAAGTGTATAACGCGTTATAAGTACCTATAATGGTTATTGTGATATGATTAATTTGGAATTTATTATAGGTCAATTTTTTTTTATACCTATTATAGATAAGTATATAATATGTCTTAAACCTAGACTGGCAGACCATCTCCGCTCAGAATCGTTTTTCTTATACAATGATATTATATCATTGTATTCGAATTTAATACTATCCATAATACAGTGACCCACTTGTAACCTACTATACAGCAGAGCGACATCCACTTGTCCACCTTTTTTATCGTTATCCTTTAGCAATATTTGATGATTTTGCTATCTATATAATGTGTGCTATTCGTTGCGCGAATAGTTTGGAAACGTTTTATGATCTATTAAGGTATTCAAGGACCATATGTATTTAATTTCTCAAAGTTATATACGCGTCAGATGGGCTTAAAAGACTTCCAACCTTATAAGTTTATGACGAGTAGGATATTATCTACCGAACCGTGAACTGTCTAAGCATATCATAATAATATTCATAAATAAAATATGTTACTACGTTTAATTGTTGTTTACTCTTAGTTTTGGTCGTTTCAAAACAATTTCGCGTAAAAGCAGGACTTTTAAAAGTATATGTAGTGAATTTAATTAAACTAGGGGGATGGGAACACTATATAAATATCTTTGAATTTATTATATCCCAAGCCTGTTTTTCATAATATCACAGTTACATAATAATATGTAAGCTGGGACATTGGAAAAATTTGGCCACTATAATAATATACTGCTGTACTCGAATGAAGTATTTCAGTTTTTTACTGTTAACGTATAAGTATGGCATGGGCACCTTTTGGCAAACCTTTGGTGTAAAACGTTTTCCAATATTTCCTCTATTGTTTGCCGTTACCCGTTGGGGTGTACTCTTAGCTTTAATAACATTACAAAATCCGTTGGTTCAATTTCGTGCTGCAATGTAATTTGATATTTTGTTTTCTTTCTATAGCCGACAAGAGGTCGGAACCATAATCTGAGATCAAATACCAAGTTTAAAATTTAAAGTTACGGCGATCAAAGCGCAGCTGACGCCTGACATATTATAACCGACTGCACCCGCCGAAAACTTCTCATACAATTTCTCGTTAAAGTCTATACAAACACGAAAGCAATACATGCGTGTATCACAAAATCAGACTAATTTGTAAGTGTAAAAAGTTGTATGCAAAATTATTTATTTCAATGAACCATCAACCCATCGAGCGTATGGATCGAATTAAGTAATTTAATCAAAAGTAGCAAAAGTCGCCGTTGTCGAGTTGATCTCGAGACTTACTTTATGTGATAGTTATGATTCCCGGGCTATTAATAGGTATGTATACGAGTTGATTATCCTATTGTTGTAGATCACGGTAATATAATAAATGTATGTGATAATATGTTGAATGCGGTAACACATCATGATGCTGCAGCCTATTAGCGTCACCTACCCAAGGACCAAGAGACACCACGAGGATGTTGGCTGACCAATCTCTCAAAAATGTTTTGGTTTTTGGTTTCTTCAAATTTTGAAAATAATCATTGAACATTATACAACTTTTTTATTTTGAAAAATTTCAGGTATACATGTAAAAAAGTAAGTCAGAGTAAAACAAATTTAGGGAATTGCATTTCAGTTTACTCTAGGTATAACTGTATAAGAATTTGAAAGGCATTGTTTTTAAAAACTGATACTTGGTAATGAACCAGAATACTAATTGTTCATCAATTCTATCGTAAAAATTTATTTTTCTTGTAATAAAATACCTGTTATTTTCGTTACTGATATACAATACAATAACTGAAATAGGAATCAACTCGAACACACCTCTCAATAGCCATGGAATCAATTTAACGGCATCGGTTCATTGCCCTAGTTCATTATAATAATGCATACAAACATTTGATTATAATATATAGGTAGTATACGATATGGAACTCAATAAAAAATATGTTAAAAGTCATGATCTCTAAATTGCATATTAATTGTATTATATGATAATATATTGGTACTCTAGTGTAAGTTTATAATGTGCTTTTTGCTTAAATATAAACCACACCAACACGAAATATTGTTCAGCTTGCCATTTCGGCTTTTATATAAACGCTCGCGTTACCGTTTCGTATTTAATTATTCTGCCCTATCCAGGCCTAGTATATAGGTATTGTCATATATATTATAAAATGTAAATACCAGTTTTGGAATAAACGTACATTTAATTCGTTTGGACAGCAAATAACGACTAATCTGTTGCTAGTCGAACGACACGTGCGGGACCAATTTTACACTTGCCTAAAAGTTTAACATATCTCTAATGTGGTTAACTCTCAGGGGTAGGCCATAATGTATTATATACACACATATACAGTGTAAGGACGAGTATAATATATGTATAGATGTTTTGTGAAATGATGCCAGGACACGATTTGTATTCGCAGCAGAGATTTCGCTATGAATCAAATTTGTAGGTGTATAGAAAATAATGCTGTGTATATTGTACACGATATGTACATATACCTAACACGGAAATACATAATATAAATAATATATTACATGGCCGTCTGCAGCTACACAATATAATTTATGTAAAAAAAATTTATTTTATGTCGGTATTGTTATATATTTATATATGTTATATATATATATATGTATTATATATATTTTATAATATATTATACTACTTACCTATTAATTATTAATTTATTATAAATATATAGATCCGAAAAATTACCCTTAATCGAGTTACACCATAATATATAATATTATTTATTAATACAGCCATTTACATTTTGGACGAAAATTAAAATATAAGCATATGATAATGCGTATTTTTCTTAATCACCTGCAAATTATATTATATAGTATCTACTTGAACTATATATTTTATGCACATTTTCGTCAACTGTCGCCATAAATGGATTCACATAAAACGACCTACATTGAAATACCAAAATAAAAAAATTCATAAAAATTAACAGATAAAATTGCATCAACTGATTTTTAAAAATATTAATTTGAACACGTTTAGTTTAAATACAAATTTAAAATACAATATTTTCGAACTAATTACTACTACTGAAAATCATTACGCAACCAAATATGTTTCAAATTTAACCCTTATTATGAATGGCGTTAATAATTAAAATATATTAAAAATGTTCATTATTAAATGTTTATGAATATTTCGTACATCAAAATTTAACTTTTTGGCTACAGTGTAGATATCATTACTCGTACCGTCTGGTATATATACGCGAGGAATGGAGACAGGTACCTAATAATATTATTAATATGAACATATATAATCTGAAGGTAATTTATTAATAATTTTGATATGAGTAGCCAAGTAGGTGTATTATAGTAGGCTATAATTCAAACATCGATGAATAAATCATATTATATTGTAACGTGCAATATTTAATTACCTACCTAATACCAAACGATTATAATAAAGTACTATATTACTACCTACGACTTACATAAAATATGAACAATTCATTACAAGCTACAACATATTTGTAAGCATTGTTACATAGTTAATCTTAAGGGACATATTTAACACGTGTTCAACAAATTGTAGTAACTAGGTTACTACTAATATACAAATATAAGTAGTTTGCTTAATTTATTTTAGACGTAAAAATTCATAACCCGAATTTGAATACCTAAGTGTTTTCTTAATCGGTAATTTACTATACATACATAAATTTAAATTAAATTAATGATGTTTTTTAGCTTACAGAAATGTTATGATTATTTATTAGTATAAAAATATAAAATAAATAGGTATATCTTAACAACTAATTAACAATAATCGAACGAATTTAATGTTAAAAATGTTTTGAATCTAAATAAATTTAAATTCTAAATAAGAGTACCTAAAGGTGACTATATTTAGACTCTAAAAAAAACACTGATCATTTTTAAATCAATACATCCTGCATCGTTCGGTGCTTACTATACGTGTATGACATACGTAGATGGTATACCTACTATTTGTTGGCAGGATTAATTGAATTTTTTGCCTATATACATAATACATGTTGTGATTTATACGAGTACTCTGATTGCTTGTATTTAATTCTGCGTAAAGCATCCAACACATACGTGAAACTCTATGTTTCTAAACAAAAATGTAGAACACTATATCCCCGTGGTGTTGATCTTTCGGACCGTCCCTTTAGTTATCAGTAAATAGTTACGTTTGTTGGAAATACTAATGTATTTGTTTATTTTACGCTGTATTGTATAAAGAAATTGAATTAGGATTGTTGATATTGAGATAAAAAAAAAAAATGGTGTGTTGCCTGTTAGTGCGGTACTCGATATTTTCCACTTGGAAGAAAATTTACGAATCATAAATATGTATTGATAGTATACCTAATAATATATAATTAGTGGAAATTATTTTTTTTTTACATTTATTTCGTTTCTTTGGTGATAAACAACGTGTAACGCGAGATCGGTTACTAAATAAAAATGTTTGTATACCCAGTCCAAAAAAAAATTTATGTTAAAAAATATCAAAATATATGAGTATATAAGATTCATATTCGCCAAAGTTAATAAATATAAATACCAAAATATAAAGGTTACCAAATTCTTTTTATAAAGTGGATCGAATTATATAGCATTGTATTACTATTTGAAACAAGTTTCAGTAGAAATCGTGAATTTAAACGCTCGCAAAATGAGCTTTTCTAACTTGCTTCTCAAATAAATATACATTATCAATACGAAAAGGTACGTAAAAAATATAAATAAAGTAGGTACCTACTACCTGCTACCCATATATTTTCAAACCATCCATAATATAATATTTAAGTATACGGGCTCGGTGACAAAATTTGTATAGGTTTATTCACCAACTATAGGTACCTCTATGGCTCTATACTATTATTATTATTATATATATATATATATATTATACGCCTAATATATTACGTATTAAAATGTACCATATTTCGATCGTCGATTTATACAGAAAAATATCATATTTATAAGTAGGTATGTTAATACAAACATGAAATTATTTATTGCGCGGAAAGGTCTAAATTGATGGAATCGAAGTTTGTTGCTTTGTCGGGCACTTGAAATAATTAAGCGAACAAGGGTTTACCTCCAATACCACAAAAACGTACACTGCCAGAAAGTTAGTGGCAGCCTCAATTCAATTTTCGATGTAATATAATTTCGAACGTTCAATTAATATAGTTGACAGCATGTGAGTACCTATGTATCTACATTATTATAATATTATTAAAATACTGACACAAAAGAGAAAATAATTCGTTTCATCTCGCATCGAAATGTCATCACTCACCGATATACATAATATAATGCATTAATTGAATTATTAGTCATCATATTATACGTCCAAGGGTGGTAAAATTTAATTTTACATTTTTTGAGAACATGCGTGGTCCAAACTGCAAATACCCCATAATTCATTATGATATTTTCATATAATATATTATTATGTAAATGAGTTATGAGTGCATACTATCATATCATTATGTATAGGTATAATATCTAATATAGTCTACACTCAACTCTGCTGCATAGTACATACATATTATTATTATTATGTATAGTATATAATTTTCTCAGTTTCGGCCAACTATAACATTGCTCTGACGACGACGGTGTCAACTCATTAATATGATAATGTAATTTTAATATAGTAGGTATATGATCCTGTAAAACCCATACACATACATACAAGTAGATATTCTAACCTAGTTTATAGAATAAATTATCATTCATGTCCCAAAAACACTGATTGTCGCCTCTACTTTTCAGCGCAATCTCAGTGTCGTGTACTCGTGTAGACTTAACGATATGATTATAAAACACAATATTAAGCCCCGTGCCATGGTGTATGATTTTAAACCATACATTTTCAATATAATTCATAAGGAATCGTTCGTACAGTGGGAATAATTTCAAATAATATTATTGTGTTCATTGATTCAAAATAAAATACATGGGTACATTATACATATAATATATTATATGTCAGAATCGAATACGATACACAATTAAAAATTATAGTTATCTAAATTCCACGACAATATAGGTATGTCAGAATTTAATAATAGAACTATCTACCGATGAATAACTCATTTTATTTTCATTAATCAAAGTCTTTGTAAATATAATTATAAAATGTTCCGTAATTTAAAATTATTTTTTATTTTTTTCTGCGATGAAGAGGTTAACGAGGCTGTAATAAATAACATTTTTATTATTAGGAAAAAATAGTTCTTCTGAAAACGCACTTCGTTTTATGTTTGTTGTACATCAAACAATATTTTAATATTATGCAAACTATTTTTAAAGGATTTTATTATTTTGTTTTATTGGTTTTCAATACAATTTTAATAAGTTACTGCTTGTTATGATTTTTTATGCATAAACTTTTTTTTTAGTTATAGGGGCCTTATTGGTATACGAAAATTCTGAGATATGACAATATAAATGTTGTATAATATATAGGCCGTAAATATAAATTATTCGATATATTGTTGGTAAATAATATTATTTTATGAGTACAATAGGTACATTAGGTACCAACGTAATGATATTTATATTTTATTATATTTTATTATATGTTAGGTATAACTTATAACGTTTTTATAATACTCATGATAAACTATTTTACTTTAAATTGCTTTATTAATATTAAATAACTATATTGTTTAATTAAAATAATTATAACATTTTGCACCAACAACCAAAACCGGCTCAAATTCCTATTAATAATAACAAGTTGACAATTCATTCAATAGTTATAGGTAAGTATATATTGACTATAGACTATAGTACTAAGGTTGTATTTGTATATAATTTAAATAATATTAAAACAGACAAATATTGTTAAGCAGGGAAAATGAAAATCGTTCTACTGTTATACATTCACGTAATTTCGATGTTTAAATTATACAGAATACAAAAATTATTTTTGAATGCATTTTGTATTATCCATTAAATAAATTACTCTGTAGTTCGGTATAAAATTCAGAGAATTTAGTAATTATTTTGCCTTTTTCTAAAAATAAATTTTTTTTATATCATAGACTTTCAAGAAATAGATATTCATAAGCCTTTATTTGAAATAATTATTATTATCTATTACAATTAATATGTAATGAATAACATTCATACGAATTTCATCAAATAATGTAAATTCTCTATTAATAATTTATCTCTTCCATTAATTATTATAATCATCGGAAGTTAATATACATACATACATTAATACATAAACATATTGGTAGTCTACAAAAATATCTAGATTGAAATTTTCCAAAATCAAAAAGGTCTCTGGCCCCCAGGGCCCAGGTTCCATAAAATCACAAAATAATTAAAGATTATCTAAATGGAATAAAAGGAAATCCTGTCACATTAGTTAACCATCCAGTCAATCGCTATAAAACATCTGAAATATTGTGAATACCTCTATAAATACATAAACAACGTCAACAAATAACATAAAAAATGAATATTAATTTGCAAAAAAAATATTTAAATATATCAATATATCATGCCTGGAGTATAAAAAATGTTTAATGATGAACTTATGATTGAATTTAATAATGAATGAAGTACTTATTGAACATTTTTCAAAATATTTATTATGTACTGACCTTTATAAATGCTATGTGCAAATAATGCTTATGTGTTAGTAAAATTAGATGATTTTTGTTTCTGAAAACCAGAAATTGTATTTGGTTGTAAATATAAAGTTATAAAGATGAACATGAACATGTTTGATCTTGGACAATATTTTACCACGGACATGTTTGATCTTAGACAATCATACCCCCGAGCATTTTATCGTGGACATTTTCCAAAGTACTACTCACCTACATATAAATGAATACTTGACAATTTATATATTTAACAACAACATTAAAACACAAATATGAAACGTATATTTGAGTCTGTTGATTTTAATTATATCTAATTGCAATATTATATTATAAGCAGTAAAATAAACTTTAAGCTGACATCAACTAGTACAACTTAAGGATATTAGTCCCAATTCCACATTTTGCGATAGCATCCTATATGAATGAAAAATAATTTAGATTTGAAATGCAGGTGACATGTACCTGGCATGATTATACTACATGATTTTCTCCAAATCTAGTTTTTATCAGCGAAAAATCAGTTTTTAAAAGATTTCGAATGATCCAAGAAAAACCTAACCTAACCCAACCACGACGTTATATACGTAATACGTATGCTACAGAGCCGCTCTCGACAGTCGAAATACCACTGCGTACCTAAACCTACCTGCGACGGTAGTAAACAATATTGACGCAGTAGCGACGTGTGCGCTCCAAAAAATTCGTCTCCATAACCCCACTCCCCACTCCGATAACACCGCCTCAACGTAGACGTCTACACTGTAGTAACTATTACAGTAGGTGTAATAATAATAATATGAAATTTTACTGTGTTCCGACGGAGTGCGCGCGTTTCGCGTTCGACGCATCACACCGAAATACAATCCGTCAATTACGAGCTCGTAAAAAAAAAAAAAAAATTAAAAAATAATACATCAATAACAATAATAACAAAAAGGGTGATAAAAAAAAAAAAATTCGTATAATAACATCATAGGGGCGTCGTGTTTTACACTCGTATCTTTATACATAATATATACACGTAAAGTATTATACAATATGCAACACGTACGCACGAAACGATAATAATAATAATAATAACATAATAGCCGTCTGGCCGGCGTTCGTCTCGTGGGCGGTCGGTCGCGGCGGCGGTGGCGTTCGGTAGTGGCGACGGCGGCGTGCTTACAGCTGCTGCTGCTGCGGGCCGACGAAACCAGTTTTTCGAGTGGGAGAAACGGATCCGGCGGCGGCGGCGGCGGCCGTACGCAAATACGACGGAACGTCGCGTGCCTGCGCGTGTGTAATGAAAAACCGTGTGTAAAATCGTCGACGGGTCGCCGCTGCGTCAGTGCGCGTCCGTCGATCGTGTACGGTCCGCGAGTCTGTGTCCGTAAACTCCGTTTGGCACCGGTGCCGCAGTGCGGTGATCCCGTCGCGACGTTTTTCGCGTATTACCGTCGACGCTTGTCGTCCGTTCACGTTATAATTATTTTCACCGCCGTCGCTGTCAGCTGCTAATAATCGTAATATTATATTGTGTTTTCCGTCCGAGGACATCTGTTGCACCGACCCTCCCCGAGTGCCGTCGTCGTGTCCGTCGCAAAAGTGCCGGTTCGTATCCGCAGTCGTCTTCGCGCGGTGCCGCTCTGTCCGTAATCATCTATGTACAGCTAAGGAGCAAATGGCCGCCGAGTGGCCGACCTTAGCCGTCGTTTTAGTGCTCGCGTGCCTCCTGTTGCCGACCGGCGGCGACGGCGTCCGACCGCGGGACGACGACGGTCAGCAGCAGCCCTCGTGGTGCCAGAAAGAAGAATGCAAGTGCGAGCAGGACGACGAAAACCGCTTGACCATCAAGTGCGCGTTTTCCGGCCAAAAGGTTAGCTTTTTAGTCGAGTGCATTAGATGTATTTAGCTGTGTAGCTAGACCATAATTGTACAAAATATATTTCACTGTATAGCTCGGATCTAGTAGGCAATATGTGGGGACAATAAATGTCCGAGGCCCGAGAGTACCTATGCGATATATTATATGATATGAATTATGATTTAACTAATATCAGTCATTAGTCACTTATTTGTGATTATTTCTTTAAGCTGCCAAGACGGTAGGTAGACGGATTTAGCTATGTAGGAGCCGCACTCCGAGAGGAAAGTACATATGGGTCGACAACGTGATTTCGTTGGAGGCATAGGCGTAAGCTAGGGGTGTGGAAAGTGGGGCAACTGCCCCCTCAGATATTTAACTGAGTGGTCAATAGTTTCCTTTTAGCTTATAGATTTTTAGTTTTATCACAGTCCTTCCATTAATTTACCCCAGGTTACGCCTAAGGTTGGAGGTACTTAGGTACCACTAATGCACAATAATATAATTTACATTATGCACTCATGAATGTGATGCGAAAACATTTCCGTCAATCTGTCAGTGCAGGAGATAACAACCAGTGATACAAATAATATCGTGGTCAACAGCTTATACCACAACGATATCGTACACAATGATAATATGGTAGGCGGTCGCCTCGGCCTAAAATATCCCTAATGCTGGCGTACGGAAGACCGTGGATTTATGGAATCTCACTATGGATTTTGGTGGATGGACACATTCGAAATGTTGTCGCCGAAAACCAGTGAGGTAGACTTGCGCAGTCCGACCCTGATAAGCATAGTCGAAGCGACCGCTGACTATATTTTTCACGGTACTTACTTATTGCGTGCAGGGATTTTCTGTCGGCAAGTCTTATGCAACATTTGTCGCTCCCGATTTTCCGGAGTCTCCACAATCACATTCTCTATTTCACAGTTTTCACGTTTTTAACATCTGCGTGTGCGTAGCTGCTATACATGTATGCCCAGTATTGTGTTGTGCCACTAAACCTTGGCCGTGGATCTGGATCTATATCAAAATGTATTTGCGTCGACGTTTGCGAGTGTGTGGTTCAATCTATTGTATGGTGCAGGCGAAAAACGAGTCTTGATCTTGGTCTTGATCGATTGCTGCAGGACAGTTTTTGGAGGATTCTTCGCTGGATGATGCGTCAAGATTGAAAGCACCAATTCATATGCATATTATTAATCTGTATTAAGTGGCGGAGCTAGGGGGGTGGCATCATGAGCATTTGCCCGGGGTCCCGCCTCCAAAGTTAGTGGCTTTAAATTAGGACTCCAAAAACTTTATTTGTCCGGGGGCCCTAGAAAAAACCTTCCACTACTGTCGGAATAAATAATTTAATACGACTTGACGTCTGTTATTTAGAAATTAGAATATATTTTATGTATTACTCATCATAATAGATACAATTCAAAAAATTAGAGCAGAACCTTAGATAGTAAAAACAATCACGTAACGAGCAGATTTTTATTGTAGCAGCATACAAATTCAGATTTTATTATGTAAACATCAAGTATTACCATGCATTATCCATTGGCACTTGGTACAAGGTACAACCCTTTTTGAGAATATACACGATTAAAAAAAAGGACTTAATAATTTGGATATTGTAATACCTATGTGTGAAAACGTGCTTTACAAGCTATAATGCATGTATGACGACAAATAATTGACGACGACATCGCTTGATTCTGCGACTAATTCCAATTTATGACATAGGGGTTCCCAATATTGTGATCTACTCATCTAAATCTTGTTGTTATTCGACCAGGTGCCGTCTTTTTAAATGACTAAATTTATCTCATTCTATAATGGCTCGTTACATGACATTGTTGATTCACGTTACTTGTATTTCGAGCCTAGCCTGTTGTGTTAATAAAATGAACAACGCATGTATAGGTGGTTCCAGGCCTCATCTCCGAGCTAATCTCGGAACGACGTTATCATTGTGACGGATATAAATTCAAATAATTGGTCTAGGTTTTTTATTATTATTATAATATATTCTCGACTACTAATACGGCGGCGGCGGCGGTTTCCGGTTGGTAGTTATGGTAGGTATTCAGGATGTTGGACGAACTATCGCGATTTCTTCTTTCTCCGTAAACTAACACACGTGGTATATAATAAATTATATTATATTATTATCATTGTCATGTGAGGGCGAGTGTGATACTCGATATGTATAGTATTATTATTATAATTATTATAATCTCGACGGTCAGCGTGACCGCTAAATCGCGGTTTCCTCGACCCCATCGAACTTCCTGTCTAAGCCTCAGACGACCGGGCGCGTCATTCCGAAAGTCGTAAGCTTATTTAGACAATACGGACATCAGCTGTTGGACGGGTATTGCGGGTGGGCGGGTATCGTACACCGATCGTAAACCCACACCGCACATGATGCAGTATCTCGTATTACTATCGTGGTACAGTAAATTATACGATTTTTTGTAGACCGCGATTTACTGCATCGATTGCGCCGGGAAATCGTTCACCGGTCACTGCAGATCGCCGGTATAATAACAATGCTATTGATATAAGCGATTTTAATGGGTACCGCCGAATCGAATCGCAATAGTGATCTGATACAACTGCTGCAGTTGTATAACAGTTGTCGGATTACTTGTCTCCCTTATATTATTGACGTACGTCTGAAGTACGACTGTGTGTAGTTATACCATTATTACAGTGGCCGGTGATTAATTCGACACCGGTTTAGACTCGGGCCGCAGAGGTCATTCATGAGTGTCTGTGTGTGCGTAGATTTATATTGTTGTTACAACGTCCGAGCGGCACCGATCGCGGTGTATCCCGGTCCCCCCGCAAGTGGGCAACCACTACGAAATTATATAATATATAATATACACACGACCGTTGTGTTCTTGATAAGCGCTAATTGATTTGATCTGTCTGACCAGATACTCGTACGTATATGCGGCGCTGCTATTGAGGCGAATGAATTGTTCGGCCGTTGCGATAAATCACTATTATCATCGTAATTTGAATTATGCCCCGTCAATACACCGACAGCATGTACATTGTACGCGTACTCCGAAATATTATGTCTCTTGTCCATGGAGAACCAGCATATATTATATATGTATATATTATATATTATTATGTATATTTTACCGCTAATAAATTAAGACAGAAATCCAAGAGGGTATAAACGCACTGCGCAACACTAGTACACCACTGTATCTATAACAATCAATCTGGGATTAAAAAATGTATGTCCCAAATAATACAATCTCCTACTTAGGGTCAATATTTGGAAGATAAAAACAAATATTTTGAAAATTAAGATACCAATATACAATGAACAGTATATTGGTTCAGTACTAATCGCTACAAATCAATACGGTCTATATAGTTGGTAGTTTGGTACCTATTCATTCATAATTTGTGTTATATTATTAATATATTTCTGGAAACAATATCAATATGGAAACTCGATATTTCTCTTTATACATTTATTTCCTGTTTGGGTACACACTGTATACTCAAGGTGTAAAACAAGGGATAAAGTTGAATCAAACGCCTTCAGTTGATATTCAAATTCAAGATATATTTTGTGATAATTTAGATTTGAATTTTTTGTTGAACTCCCAGTTTCGTTGATTGTACCTAGTAATATTTCTTTTTTATATTTAACGTAAATATCAAATAAAATATGCAATTAAAATGTATGAAAGATCACATTATGCCGGAACTATAGAATGTCATGATGGATTTTAAAACGAATATGGTTATAAACTCGATCATATAATTGCAAGCATCATGGTAATCATATTGATGGCATTGAATATTAAATATGTGTGCCCTGTCAGTTCGTATTATAATAGTTCTCATTAAAAATCAAATTAATTTTAGAGGTAGGTACTATGTATTACTATTCATTTTCTATGCAAAGTTTATGATGCAGTCGTAATGACTTCTAACATAAATGATTGCATTAAAATAAATGTTTCACACATCATAATATCTTCTTTATCGGTATATGTGTTAATTGTTAAACATAAAAATATAATTTTTCATTTCAATAATTTACATCAGCTGTAGTTAACCGTGAACTTCGTTTTGAAAATTGTAATGGCAATTCGTCAATATCGCATATGTATGTATATTTTTTTTAATACCATATTGCAAACAGACAAGGTCTGACTTGTTTACTTGACATTGAAACTATAATTGTTAGCTAACTGCGAAGCTAGTTAAAATTGTAATTTTTTCTAGTGTTAAATACTTATAGATAGATACTTTGATGTTAAATCTTTTGACGAATAGGTACGTACAAATACGTGTATTATACCTTATATCGTACCTACCTAGTTAAATCCGGTTCATATTAACGACTAAGGTTTGAGACACGTAGTGATTTCAGTACAATAATATATTAATAAATTACATTATACTATATAGGATTGTGTTATTTGCGTTAATATTATAATATTATACAGGCACCTTTTATCATAATATTATATTATATCCATCATCTTCTCTGTAACTACTATTCATATATTATATTGTTGTAATATTATGAATCGAATAACTTTGAATGAAAAAACCAGCTAGGTACTATAAAATCAGAAGTAACGTTTGACCGAATTCGATAGAATTTAGTTATTACTATAATAATTCGATTGTAGGTATAGCGAATATATTGCCTGGTACGGTCTGGACTTTTGAGTCTAAACCGCTATCCAAACACTGATATTGTCTTTATATTACTGTTGATATTATGAACATATGGAACGCACAAGATTGCGTTCTGGGGGGGAAAACAATGATAAAACAACATTATATTCCCAGACGAGTGGTGTGGGGGGGAGCATCGTTATACCGGGTGTCGGTAGCCGAATGGTAGAGCATAATATTATTATTTTACTTGACACAAAAACCGTAAGGCTGATACGATATTATAATGATAATAATATGTTATAGGCATTTGAATAATATTATTCATCAAGATATTATTTAAAATACTAGTCATTATTTTAACAGTAAACGAAGTCATTATCTCGAAAAGTATTAATTATGTTTTTGAATTTTGTTTGCTTTGTTTAATTTCACAACAAAATAACATTTTCCGAAAAACGTTAATAATACTTTTCGAGATAATGAGTGCTTACTATTAAAATAATCACCCAGAATGAAATACACGCAGTGCAGTGTACGATTCACGTTTTAGAATTGAATTGTGCGTGTGATTAATACACAAAGACGACAAAGTGTAATGATAATAATAATAAAAACTACATTGAGACGAACTACGAAGACGGTGTTGTAGCAGTAGCCGTTTACCGACGAAATCGTTTAAAACACATTACATGTATCTATAAAGTAAATAATATATATATATAATACAATAACAAAATTCGTTTGATAAGAGCCGGACATTGCACCTGATATACGACCGTGTACGATAATATACAGAGTGCCTGTTGTGCAGTACAAACTTTGAGAACTATAGTCAATGTGAATGGAATTGAAAACTTACTTTGCGTATGTGGGTTTTTTAATGGCCAGGTTAGGTTAGGTTAGGTTAGGTACTTGTAATCTTTCAATCTTCCAATTTTAAAATCGTTGCTATTTCGATTTTCGATTTGTTGTCTCCAAAACCCCAATTTTTATACGCACATCATGCCGATCGCCGAGCCGTTACATATCTGTATAACTTAATAATATTCACAAAGTCCGTACGGTACAACCTCAATTAATCTATATATATATATACTATCTACCGATGGAGTGATACACCAAATTATATTACAATACCTATACCTATAATTAATATAAGAATTTATTATCAATCGTGATATTTAAATGTGATCAGCTGATGCGTGTAACCGTTCAGTACGACACACGCACCCTTCGTATGATATAAATATCATAAGATATATATATACATCGCGACCGGAGTTGGACGATAACTAGTAAACGACCGACGGCCTATCGCACTCTATTATTATTCATACAATATAATATTACAATGTACATTATACTATTATGTATGCGCGTGTACTGAGCGCATTATATGTTGACCGCGATGAACGGACATCGTTATTATTTGTAAGGTTCGACTTATTGACTTACACGTTTTTTATACATATATATATATATATTCGAATATTAAAATCGTAGAAGCGACCGTGTATATACAGACTGGTTTTAATAGCTCCATAAAACCGTCACTACAGCGGGTTGGGTATACGTCGAGCACGCCCGGTGTTGTGTTATATACATAATATGATATTATTATTATATATAATAATATACATCTCCCGAAGCGTCCGGCGGCAGACGATCATTGTATAACATATACTACGGAGTGTAAACGGATTCAATCGTTTCGGCTTGTCTGCTTTATAATGTTATACAGGAGGAGGCGATTGTCGTTTGAAAACACTAAACACGCATCGGCGGAGGTATTTATTTATAATGTTTACAAGCGTATACGACTCCCGGTAAAATATGTTATTACGAACTTGTCGATTTCCCCGGACGCTAGACTCGTGAGGTCGCCGACTTTCAATATGATAATATTATTCGAAAATACGACAGGGTCCGGTTTCGACGGGGAAAAAAGCAGATAATAATATTAGAAAATATACTAATTCCGGAAAAAAAGATAATTACTATTGTCTTCGTGTTTAAACAATATTTTAAGTATTATTTTACTCGTAATTCCTATATACACCAATAATGATAGGTGAGTTTCGTAGTGAATTGAATTTGCTCAAAATGCGTTTCGCGTTATAGTCGAGTTTAAGAAACCGTAGGAATAACAACTAACGAGCCAATTAACCAGTGTTTTATAACAATTACAAATTACCCATATGTCATCTTACCTATGAATAAGAAATTACTTGTGGATAATAATGTGTTATAATCATCTAACGGTTGCCTCAGATGACAAATTTATACATTTTAAAAGAAATTGCTGAATTCATTATCACAATATGATTACCGTCAGAGCTGATATTTGTTCGTCAATTTTATGCTTGAATATAGTCATCGTTTTATTTGACAATTATTACGTTTATTTCGCAGAATGGTCTCTTGTCGCTGCGGTGCTTTTAATATCGTTTAAAGGTCGTCACACACTGCAGCGGTGGCGGTAAAATTCTTTTCTCTTGGCGGTGGCGGCAAATTGTGACCGGCTTCATTTTGCCGTTACCGCGTCCAGCGGTAACCGCCACCGCTGCAGTGTATGGGGAGGACCTTAAGACTTCAAAAAATAATGTCCTTTCCTGGAAAATCTTGAATCGCAAATTTTGACTTTGCGAAACGTTTACAATGTTATGTGTATAATATAGTCTAACCCGCGAGATTTTCACGTATAATAAACTACCGATGAACGATTGTGATGTCTATTTCCATGTCGCACACATACGCATTTTACTTCTACTACCATATATTATAAGTACGACCATAATATATTATGTTATACTGTAGCATAAATGTATAATATAACATAATATATGTTTTCGCATGCCTTTGCCGCGAAATCCTTCATAATATCCTTTACCGACTCCTTTTCTCTCCGTCCGCTTATCGACGTGATTTATGCGTTTTCCTCGTTTAAAATACTATATAATATCATATAATATGTTTTTTTTTCCGACGACGGCGTATTATAATAATAATAATATTATTATATTCTGAGCGGAGCTGGTGAAGGCTGTTTTCAGCATGTAAGTGCCATGTATAGATATTATTAAATATATATAAGAATAATATTCTCTTTGTACGGGACGGTAAAGTTATTTGTCATTTTTTTTTTTAACCTAGTACTTTTTCTATGATATTTTCAAGCGATTCGTGTGACTTTTTCAGTTTTCACGAACGTATTAGGTATATATGCTACACGTCCTGACGAGACGTCGTCGACGCGACGGCGGATTGTGAACTCGAACACCACCGCCATGGCATAACGCCGAACCTACGTTATAAATAGTATATATCATATACAGGTCGGATTCACTAATAAGACATAAGTCCCATTTTATCCTTAGAGGCTTGAACAATGCATTGAATCAAATTATAATTTTTACGGCGAGTAGGTACTCTGTAGTGAAACAATTATTTTTGACAAAAACCATCTTTTTCCATTGTAAATTGTTAATCAAATGTATTTTCTTTAAATGTTGATGCATCTAAATCAAAATGTATTGATTCGTTGATTTATTAAACTTTGTGTACTAATTCATTATAATATTACAGTCCTTAATAATGGTTTTACATATAAAAAGAAGTATAAAATACTTATAATTTGTAGTCTAGTACTAGTTATTAATAAGATTGTACTCTGAAAATGTTTACAAAATACAAAATGTTATTAGGGATAATATTAACTAACTATTATACTGAAAGTAACCTAACCCGTCGCTGACCCTCTATACCTTCTAAATCTTATATCGTAGACTATAATTTCTACATCAGGTTTAATAACGAATCAGCAACAAGTCGTTCGAATTTTGTTTTAGATAAATCAATATTTTCACCCTGTGTGAAATGTTAGGAATTCTAAAAAAAGTGGATATGCATTCTAATATATGGTAATATATATTTATATTTATAGGTAGGTAGGTATTGTACACCTAATACAATGTTTGCTCCGGTTTGCTCATTGTTTATGGCTGCAATTATTTATTATTTAAAAGCGTAATTTGTTTTTAAAAGTATTTTTCCGTAGAAACACTTAGACACAATTTAATTTCCTTAATTATAGCATTAATGTTTATACTTATCAATTATCTGCTACTGTTTAATGTGTTCTAAATGGTTCAATTATAATTATATATTATAAATGTATTATATTGTATATAGACTATGGACTAGGTATGGTATATGCTATTTATATATTATATTATATTAAATATAGGACCGGTCGTTAGAATATATTAATCATCGTAAATGTACCTACATAGTTTTTTTCTTTTTGATATAACGCATTGCTGTTATAGTGACTAATCATATTATTATATAATTTATAACAAATAATTTCCGTATACACAATTATAACACGTTTTTAGAATATAAAAAACTCGTTAAAATACTAACTTATTTTAATGTATGAATAATGGCATTGGTGTTGGTACTTATAGGAAATTTGAGGTTTTTGTAATCTGCAGGTACTCAGAGAATCAACAAAAGCACAACTAAATAATTGTTTTAAATGAATCAAAATTATTAATAGTTGATAAGCTGCAGTTTTAAATTAATTTTTTTAGATGTTTTAATATTATTTATACATGGTTATATGGTTATATTTTAATTGAAATTACTCCTATGTACTTAATGTATAATGTTATTATCAAACTAAGTTGTCTAACATCCTTTGAGTTGTCTATTGTGGCTTAATGTTCGCTGGATTAATATTAATTTTTTTTCCCTAAAAAGTGAATCAACGTGTGTAGGTACATACATGACTACAGCTATTGGCTTATGTTTACAAATTATATTAAATAACTATTTACTGGTTTTATAGCATTTTAGTGTTAATTTATTGTGAATAAACACAAAACGCAATCAATATTTAATTTCCTTTTTAATACATATGCAGGCGCTATAAAATGTTATACATTAATTATTTGTTAGGTAAGTAATTGTGTAAAAAAATGCACAGTACCTATATTTGTGAACAGAATAACTATTGTTCTAAGCACATCCAAATATAATAATAATATTATGAAGTACCTGTGTAGATGTTATTTTTCCGATAAAAAATATGTCACTACATACAGTAGATAAACTACCATTTTTTTTTTTTTGGCATAATCAGAAATCAGTATACTTATTTTTGAATCTGTTGCTTCGAATAATTATTCCTCGCAAATTGCAGATATAACACGACTAATCAAATTTTCCAAAAATAGTGTCGTGACTTAAAAACTGCAGTCTTGGCGGTGATACCGATATAATATATGTAATATAGTTTATTGGCTGTATTTTTAGTCCGTAAAATCGCGTAGTATAATATATATATATATATATATATATATTACGCGTCGGAGGCCGTGCTTAAGTCGTACAATGTCGACTATAAATACACCGCGTCCGGTGGCAATCGTCAGTAAAATAAAATATACATTAAATATCATCTGGACGTCATCGTGGTGAATCGAAAAAATAAAGGTATATAATATTACAATTAAAAGTATTAAAATTTTGATTTTTGAAGTATTCCAAGCCCCCCAATCATGTGGTGGATACAAACTTTTTACAACGAGTAGGCAACTAATATATTTGCGTATAACATGCAAATATCATATTGTTAACATTGATTTACCGGAAAAAAAAAAAAACAACTTCAACGTTCGAGTAATCATTACTTTACAGAAATATTAGAACGGATTCACTTATATTGCGGTGACATAAATACACAACTGCAGGGACGACGTAGGTAGGCAAGGAGAACCGCATAATTTTAGGAGACCCTGCCACAGTGCTCGACTTCCGTTCTCATGGACACACGGACGAAATAATTTTTCTCCGACGAGCCATACATACTATATGTATATACGAAACACGGGTGGTGCAGTATAATATATAAGATCAGAGACCGTAAACAAAAACTGACGTAAAAATTCCTTTGTGCTAGGGTCTGGTAGTGTATACATATACTGCCGTACCTATATACAGTTTACTGCTTGTACAGTTATACACCGAGCTCAGTCTGAAGTTTAAATCGACGACACGTCTGCCACCGCGGTGGAGGTCACGGTGTTTTATTAATCAAACGGATTAAAAAATTAAAATCTTACATAT